>SJYT01069956.1:412881-454568 GCA_006410635.1 Cephalophus harveyi | reverse complement strand
GCGCGGCCTCGCCCCGCCCTCGCCCCACCCTCTCGGGCCACTCCGCGCCGGTGCCGACTGCCCACCGCTCAGGGGCGGAGCACCAAGCAGGGCGCACACAGCGCCCCGCGACGGCCGGTCGGCCGCCCACCGGGCCGAGGGCGCCGTCTGGCGGTGAAGCCAAGCAGGGCCCTCCTGCCCATAGCCCGCCGAAGCCCCTCAGAGAATCTGGAATTTCTGGAATTTCTGCCTTGTCTCTAAACTGTGCTCGAGGTGGCGCCCTTGGGTGCACTCCCGGGGCTAGGCAGGCCTGCCCTTCTAAAGAAGAGGGACATAGAGGCCCCGGGAGGGTCCAGGGTCTCCAAAGCTGGCTGGGGAGAGAGGCCCAGACTCTTCCCAAGGGAGCATCTATTTCTTACTTGGGGCAGGGTCCCTCAATTCCTCCTGTCCAGACTCCTTTGCAAGTGTGTTTGCCTGAAGGGAAGCACAGCATTTGGCCCATGGGCTGGAGCCCACAGACTCAGCAGGGGCCTCCTGGGAGCTTGGAAGCCTGCCAACCCCAGCCTTGCATCTTCAGCCTCAGACACCCGCCATCTGTCCTGTGGCCCCAGCCCTGATTCTAGCTTCCTGCTCCCTCCCTCGATGCTCCCAGAAGCCGATCCCCATGTCAAAGAACACTCCCACCCTTCACCTTCTGCTTCACTAAACCTGGCCCTACCCCGAGGACCTTCACCTCTTGATCCTCAGGACAGTGGTGGCCTGCTTTCTTCCCCTGACCAGCCTTTGTGTAGCCTTCTGCCGCCCACATACCTCCTCCCTGTTCCATCTCACATGCACTCATTCTGGAAGTTCCCATCTGGCTCCTTCACCCCAAGCCCTGCTGTCCTCGGGGACAAATGCAGCACATGGCTACACAGTTGCTTGACCTCCTCATCTCTAATGACCCTTCCCTCCACCTTAGCCACCAGCTCTCCTGGGCTCCCTCCTCCTTCCACTGCCACAGCCTAAGCTCTGTCACCCCCGACAGCCCACTCTGAGGTCTCCCAATCAGATACCACATTCTCAGAGCACATCCTAATGCCTTTCCCATCCTCCCTGAATAGTCACAGTAATAGTAAGTGCTTTTCTTCCTCCAGTCTCTTGTCAGCTGCCTACGCCCACCGCGCCCCCGCCACCTGCCCCTCCTAGCTCCCCTCACTTCCCTCCCTAGCTAGACTCACTGCTTGACTTCTGGCCCTTGCTACTGCTGCTGCTATCATTGCTTGACTTCTGGCCCTTACCCAACCACTTTCCATTTCTCCCCTGCTCCTAACAGCCATCGACCTTGCTGCAGGGACAGTTCACATCACATCCTGCCCCCCACACCCCCAGGCTGTGCACCAAGCATCTATAACTGGCACCCATGCATTTTCCCATCCTCTGGACACAATGGAGCAGGCACCTTCCAGCAGTCAGAGACAGAAGCTTCTGCCAGGCCTCTCCAAGGACCTTGCTCTAGGTGTTCCCCTCTTTTCTTGGTCTCCATTGACTCCTGTTCATTCACTCAGTCGCATCTGACTCTTTGAGACCCCATGGACTGCAGCACGCCAGGCTTCCCTGTCCATCACCAATTCCCAGAGCTTGCTCAAACTCATGTCCATTGAGTCAGTGATGCCATCCAACCACCACTGGCTCCTGACCCGTAGTTTAAAAAAATTCTGGTCTCCTTCCTAGTAAAGATAGGGATTATACCCTCCATAAGTGAGTGGTCCCTCTCTAGTTCCCACCCCACATTTCTGCTCTTTCTCAATCTAACCTCTCCAGGCAGTTATCTAAATTTCTCCTCCTCCCGTTTGCATCTCAGGCTCACCCCCTCCACCATCTTCCACCCTGGTGCCAGAGCCACAGGACCCTTCAAGTCCTTCTCATCTTGACCTGCCCAGTGCATTCTAGAGGTGTCCTTCCTCTCCACTTCTTAACTCCACCCTCATCCGCCTGGCAGACCGCCTTCTCCCAGGTGTTGGGTATTCACAGGGAACAAGAGGGTCACAGTCTCTGGAACTCTTTCTGGAGGAGGGCCACAGGCTAGGAGGCAAACATGTAAACAAGACCAGCTGCTAAGAGGGGCTATGAAGAAAATAAAACCAGGAGTTTAGAGGGTCTACTTTCCAAGGGGTCCGACAAGAAGGGCCTCCCGAGGAGGTGATATTCACCAGTCATGTGAGGGCGAAAGGGAAGAGACGGACGCACACTTGGTGCATCTGAGAGAGACCTGTCGTTTCAGGCTCAGCTTATACATCCCCTCTCAGCAAGTCTTCCCCCACTCCCTTCTCAAGGTCCCCACGCATCTTTGCAACCCCCATCATGGCTCAAATCACACTGCATTGCTCTTGTCTGTTATGTCTGCCAAGCCCACCACACTGTGAGATGCTCAGGCCGTGCCTACTTTATTTTGTGATCTCAGCCCCCAGCAAAGGAAGCCCCAGAGAGGGAAAGGATCTGGGGGTGGGGCAGGACACACAGTCCTCTCCGCCCAGTACCACAATCTGCTGTCCTCACTCCTCTGGGGAGCGGCCAAGGCCAAACACAGATTAGAGGCTTTTCTGAAAGGCAGCCTAGGAGCTTGTGGTTTAAAAACACAAGCTGACAACAGTCCTCACCTATTGCCATCTGTGTCCCAGGTCCTGGCCTTTACTCTGTCCGCAGCCTGCGGGGCTGCTTTCATTTTAAGCCTTCTTGGGAACTATCCTGGACACCACAGGATACAAAAGGATTGTGAGGCTTAGTCCTGCCCTCATGACACAAATAACAATCCAACCAGAAAAATAAGGCCAGCCAACTCCGACTCTGCGGCGTAAAGTTTACATTTTGAACAAAGCAAGAGATTTGATATTTCAACATGTAATTGTTCAAAATGTGAGGTATCCGATTAGAGTCCACCCCCACCACCCCTGCCAAATCTTGATTGAATTAATTTATTTTTTAAATGATTGTTATCTATGTAGCCCAACATCTCCAGTAAGATTTAACTGAGCTAAAACACTACTAGAAACAGATCGAGTGAAATAAGAAACTAGACTCGTTCTACTTCTATATATTCACATATATTAATAGATTGCTTAAAAATTAGCCAGGAGAGCACATGTATTTAAAATCATAAATGAATAGATATCAATTTTAAAATGAAGCATATAATTTAAAAAAATACTATAAAACCTCTTTGGGCCTCTACTTATCTAACAGAGATAGTGATTGCTACCATATTTCCAAGTTTTTTAGAGCAGTGATTCTCAACTGGGAGTGATTTTGGTTCCATGGAATTTTGCAATGTCTGGAGGTGTTTTTTGTTTGTTTGTTTTGTTTTTATTGTTACAATTAGGGGAAGGTACTCCTGGCATCTGACAGGTAGAAGCCAGGGATGCTGCTAACATCTTACAACTGACAGGTCAGCCCCCCACCACCAACAAAGAATTATCCAGCCCAAATGTCAAAGTGCCAAGGTTGAGAAACTCTGGTCTAGATGATTAAATAATTTGAAGGCAACTGGAAGAGTAAAAGGTCTTTTGTATTTTGTTTTATTTTGCATTTTTTTGGTAAGGCAAGCACAGGATAAACATTCACACTTTTACGAACAGTGAAGAGTAACTCTTCCCTCTCAAAACTGACCCCTAGTCCCTCGGTGCTCCTTCCCAGGGGACATTATTATTTCAGTTTCTCCTGAAACCTTTAAGAAAAATTCTAGGGAAACATAAAGTTCCATTGAGCGCACATGGTGGCCCAGTCACTCTACACCTGGCTTTTTTCATTTACCCACACAGCTCAGAGATGGGAGATGGGCCAGCATCCTTACTCATGGACCTGCAGCAGCCTTATTTTAATAGCTTCTTAGCATGTGGCACGTAAACCAGAATGTAAGCTCCATGGGGGCAGGAAACCTCTGTCTTGCTCACTAATAGGCTCTCAGAACAACAGCTGACCTACAACACACATTCAGTAGCTATTTTCAGTTATCCAAATAAATGTTGGACGGTTGACATTCCATCATGTGTATATGTCACCCATCTCCTACTGGTGGGTATTTAGATTATTTCTCATCTCTTGCTGTGACTATCCTCTGTGCATATAGGTGAGTACAACTGTTGGATAAAGTCCTAGAACTGGGGCCACTGTCAAGGGCACGTGTGTTTGTAACTTTGATAGATAAGAACTGCCAAATTAAGGACACAATTCTAAATGCTAATTTAGGGTACAGATTGCTAAACAGGGATGCCTAAAAAAGCACTCCCTTCCATGGGACAGCAACTGGGCTGAGTAAGAACTGGCTTTGAAAATGCACAAGTTGATTGACTTGGAAAGGGGATGCTGAGTAGCTGCCATGGGACTGATTAGCCATTGTTCTGGAAGCCCTGGAGACATGGGTGTTCTCAATATAGTCCCATAGTTCAAAGCACTGTGGCCTTTGCCTGCCAACTACCCAGCTTAGGAGGGGGGCCTGACCCCACACCGCCATGAGGGTCAACATCACAGGAGTCACGGACATTATCCACATGGAAATTTCAAAACTATCAGTCAGCTCAGGGGACAAAGGTCCAAGAACAGCTTCCGCTCTCGCCAGCAGCCATCTGGGCAGTGAGAAGGATGATTAGACAGAGGCGAACTGTGACAGTGAATGAGTGCTGAATCCCGTGTGTTGGCACTATGCTTTACATGCAAGGTCTCACATCCTCCTCCTCCTAACGCTGGGAGTGGACACTATTATATCTTCATTTTACAGATGGAGAAGCTGAAGCACGAAGAGGTCAGGTGGTTTGCTGAACGTCCCAGCACCCAAGTCCCTGAATACCTCTGCCTCCTGGATTACAAGTTTGAGCTTCTATGCATCAAAGGATCTGCTTCTTCCTGGCTCCACCTTTGAGAGTTGTTTCTAAGTCTGCCGGACGGCTAGATGTGTGGGAACAGGCCACTTCCCCTTCACGAGAGAGTCACTGAGGCTTGCATTTAGGAACACCTCCCAACTGTCAAGGGCCAGGAGCCATGCTGATTTCCAAAGGGACCCTCAGGAATGGCCATCAGATTATTTCCTGCAGTCAAATCTTATCTTCACATCTAGCCCATGAACTCCCGGACGGCCAGGGCCCTGTCAATTGGACTGAAGACTAGCAGATCCCAGAAGACTGTTATGTGGGAGGCTGTGTCCCCAGCCTGACATTCGCACAAACCTTAGATCTCTTACTGCCCCACACTGCAGCCTTGGCTGTTTTTTTCTTTTTCTTTTTTATAATTTTTTTTTTCTTCTTCTTGCTATTGTTTCAGCAAGGGGTGTTCCAAATCCTTCTGTCTGGAAATAATTTGAAAACTTTTTATGCTTTTCTATTGTATTTATTGAGTTTTTGGAAGCCTTTCTGTTATTTATCCTATAACGTTTTTTCATGAATTTTATTAACTTTTGTAAAGAAAATACTTGTTCTAACATCTAAAAATCAGAACCTTTGCTGGTAATAAGATCCTGGATAAAATAAATGACATGGGTCATTTTTATTTTTCTTTTTAAATCAATAAATCATTTCACTACTTTATTTATCCAACAGATACTCACTTGTGCTGCCTGCAGTGGAGCTTAAATGAATAAAAACAGCATGATCCTTATTCTGAAATTGCTATTGCCAATTTTAAAAATGAAGTTAGTTATATAATTTGGGGGTTAGAAGCATATTTTTAAGACGAAGTCAATAGCAAAATATGCAGGGAAAGAAGTTAATAAATGTGCCTACATCTATTGCTTTTCATAAAGCAAACATTTCTCCATATTTTAAAAGTCCTTAAATCCAACATCAAAAATCAAGAGATCAGAAGAGACCTAGAGAGATCAGAAGAAATAGAAAATTATCAAATAAATGACAGAAGAATCTTTCTCAGGAGTGAAGCACATGCATTTCTAGACTGAAAGAATTTACTGGCATCCAGTACAACAGATAAGAAAAGACCCCTACCAAGACACACAGGTTCCTTGGTGGTTCAGATGGTAAAGAATCTGCCTGCACTGCGAGAGACCTTGGTTTGATCCCTAAGTTGGGAAGATTCAGTGGAGAGAAGGAAATGACAACCCACTCCAGTATTCTTGCCTGGAGAATCCCATGCACAAAGGAGCCTGGCAGGCTACAGTCCACGAGGACACAAAGAGTTGGACACGACTGAGCAACTAACACCTTCACTTCCAAGACACAACATCTTGACGTACCAGAACTTGTAGGTACTAGAGAAAATTATTCCCAGAGGTGGGAAGAAAATGGTCACAAAGACTCTGTAACAGAATTGCGCCAGAATTCTCTCCAGCAGCCCTATTAGCCAGAAGTCAACAGAGCAATGCCTTCAAAATTCTGCAAAGTGGTTTCCAACACAGAACTCAATTCTCGGGCTCTTGATCAAGTGTGAGGGTAGAATAAGGCCATTTTAAGATATTTAAGGTCCCAAGACATTTGTTTCCTATGGTTTTTCTCTGAAAGTTACAGGAGGTTGTGCTCCATCCAAATGAGGAGGTAAACTATGAGAAAGACCTGGGAACTAGGGAACAGGTGATCCGACACAAATTACATTTGTCGGCAAAGACAAATTACATGTGTTGGCAAAGACAAATTACATGTGTCGGAAAAGAAAGGGAGTCTCCAAAATAATAGTAAAGGAAAATTTCAGAATCACAACTGTTTAGAAGGCCAAGAGAGCCACTAGTCCACATTGGAGCAGGAAGTCAGAGATCCAGATGGGAGGTCTCAAAAGAAATGAACAAAACCCAAAGAAATAGAAGTTGACTTATATATACACAAGAACCCACAAAGGCCTAATTGCAAGCCATCTGAATGGACAATTCCAAATTCAATGGTAAAGATAAGACCCACAGGCTTGGCTCAGATTAACTACTACTCTGGGCTGACTGGCTTCAGGATCTAGAGATGTTCTCAGGTAAGCTCCACATCATGATGGAATGGGTGACAGGCTCTGCAGTCAGATTGGTTGGGTTTAAGTCCTCGCTTTGCCTAGAACTAGCTGCATGCCCTTGGGCAAACTGCTCGATTGTTCTGAATCTTATAACCTTAGTAAACAGGAGATCAAAACAATGATCTATGATATTATGTCAATTTATTAAGATGATATATGTGAAACTGCTTTGTAAACTAGTATTAATACAGTGGAAGTTATCCAGCAACCTCTGCCAACCCAACTGATCAAATTTAGCCACATTTGTCTGTGTTCCTCCAGAATTCCAAAGGTGTTGGTGTTAGAAGGTGGGGCCGTTGGGAGGTGACTAGGTCGTGAGAGTGAAGCCCTTGTTAATGGGCTCCATGAAAGAGGTCCCAGAGAGCTCCCCGTCCCCTTCCTTTGTGAGGACACAACCACAAAGAGAAGTCTGCCACCTGGAAGAAGGCTCTCACTTGACCATGTTGGCATGTTGATCTTGGACCTCTAGTCTCCAGAGCTGTGAAAAATAAATCTCTGTTGTTTATATGCCACCTGGTCTATGATGTTTTAGCAGCCCAACTGGACAAAGACAGCCAATCTCCTGGTAAAACATACAGACTACTACCCATGGCATGCTGATCTCTTGCTACTAGTAGAATACACTCTCCCACTCTACATCAAGTGTGGTTTTTTGGACCAACAGCACAGGCATCATCTGAGAGCTTGTGAGAAATACAGCATCTCAGCGTGCCTCAAACCGGCCGAATTGGAATCTGCATTTTCACCAAATCCCCCGGGGAAAGGTGGGCACCTTAAATACTGGTCTAACAGGCCCCAAACACTTCTCTTCCCACCAAACAAGCTGCAGGCTTCCCAAGAGCCACCTGAATTGGTTTACAAGCCAGTTTATACTATTGCTTCTGCTATTATATTATGAAACATAATTAAATAGATAAACCCAAACCTGAGTACAAAGGGAGAGTTGTTTCTAGGAAACCTAGGTTGGATGCTTTAGGAAGACATGATAAAGATGAATGATCTAGAGTTACAGTTCAGTAGAGGAGGCTTCTGGGAAGGGTTTAATAGCTGGAGCTATTGCCTGTGGGCATACCTTAGGGATCACACCTGAGAACACCAGGTCCTCCTCGTTTACCCCGAGTCAGCCCTGTACTTCCCTCACTACCACCACCCCCAGCATTACAGCTGTTCCTTGCCCTATCCAGGTGTTCTTTATTGCTGAACTAACACTGGGACACTTACACGAGGGATGCATTACATGAATCTTCTTATTAACCCTGGAGCAACCCCATGAGGGAAGTTATTACTATCCAATTTACAGGCAAGAAAAACAGAAATTAAGTCACTTTTGTGAGGTCACATGGTAACTGGCAGGGCAGGACTTGAAAAGAGGTCTGCCCCCAGGTACCAGGCTCCAACCATGACACTGTTGATGGCAACAGACACCAAGAGTTTAGGGAAAACACAGATGCTGCAGAAACATTTGAGAAATGTCCATCCCCACCAGCAATTAAAGGGATGTAGATCCAAGCAACCACGGAGCACTTCTCACCTGTCAAATCTGCAAAGGTTTTTGTTCCTTTGCAATTCAATTTGCATTTATGTCAAAGTAATATGTGTTCATGGTTTACAAGAGTCAAACGGTCCAACAGGCACACAAGATGAAAAACAGCCGCCTCTGCCCTGGCTCATCGCACACCCACCCAGGCACAGTCTGTGGGAGGAAGGGATGCAATTCCAAGAGGTGGCCTGAGCCAGGCCGCCCCTGCCGTGGCCTTCACCTTCTGTCCCCTCCACACTTCCTCTGGGCTCTCCAGGGCCTCCAGGAAGGTTGCCCTGATGTTCCGCTGATCTTCCCAGTACAGCGAAGCAAGGGGCTGGGTGGCCCAGATTGGGAGTGGAAATGGGGAACCAGAGGGGGATACATAGCAAGAACCCAAAATGACCCACACCCCTTAACACAGCCATCTGTAATCTCACTTGGGGTGGGTGGGAGGAGGGAACCATTCCAAAGGGAAAAACCAGCACTGGCCACATCATTTGTAGAAAACTCCATGTGGAAGTGCTATTTCTTCACTGCAGTAACAACAATAAAGAGATTTTATTTTTACTTTTTGGCCATGCAGCACAGTATGTGGGATCTTAGATCCCTGACCAGGGGTTGAACCCACGCTCCAGGTACTGGAATTACAGAGTCTTAACAACTGGACCACCAGGGAAGTTCCAAGAGATTTTTTTTTTTAGAAAAGAAAAATAAATATATCCCCAACCTGTCACCCTCTCCCACCAAAAACTACGTTCTCTTGGGTGGACCCCCAGACATGTAGGTTTTTGGAGCACTGTCATCAGCATCACAGGGAAAATGACAGGCTCTTCAGAGCGAGGTGTGGGGTCAGTTCCTGGTTCTGCTGTGGGATGTGTGACAAACCCCCTTTCTGAGTCTCTGCTCCCTCCTGTGTGAATGGAGATCACATTTCCTGCCTCATGGAGGAGCTGGAGGATGATATGTGTAAAAAGCCTGGCACTGGGCTGGGCACATAGTAGCTGCTCAACCAGGAGGAAGGCAGCTGCCTCCCAGAAAGCACCCTGACCTCAGTGCTACGCTCTCCCCCAGCTCCAGCTAATCTCTGTGGGACATTCCCTACAGCCCTGAACTGGTAAATCCACAGCCAGCACTTGTCACTCTGCCCCTCCAGCTCTGGCCTTTTTAAAGGCCCAAACAAGGCCTTCCCATAACCATAACCCATCCTACTAAGTGTACTCACAAGTGCTCAGAGAATGAATCCTTACAGCCCAGCTCAGAGCTCAGAGCCCCCCACCCTCCCTTCCTGCCCCTCCAAGTGCCTTCTGCCTCCAACTCTATCCCAGCGGCCCTCGTTCAGTGCTGACCCTCCCCGGCTGAGCTCTCCTGTGATCTGTGGGCTCCTGGGGGTAGAACGGATGCTGGTCCAGCTCTGTCTCCATCACAGCGCCCTTCAAAGGCTGAGCCCGCTGGGCAGGGTCCTGCAGGCCTTCACGCCATGGTTCTTTGTTGACCTCCCACCATGACAAGGGCAGTGAACATGACAAAGACAGGCCTTCCTTTCAATGGACTAACTTTCTGGTGGGGGCAGATTTTTTAAAATGTCAACAAATACATAAACTCTGATTGTGACAAGTGTTACAAGAACAGGGTGATCATACAGCAGTGCAGATGAATGAGCTACTGCTATACTCTACAGTATGGATGAACTTCACAGACCCATGCAGCCAGGCACTAAAGTGTATACATGTGTGTTTCCATTCATATAAAACACGAAAACAGCCCAAACTAATCTGTGCTGTTAAAAGTGAGGATAGTGATTACTCTGGAAGGAAGCATGGGGACTAAAGGGACATGAGACACGAGGAGGCTTCTGGGGATGCTATTCATGTTCTGTTTCTTGACGTGGGTGCTGGTTACATGGTTGTGTTTGGTATGTGAAAATTCATCAAACTGTATGTGTATGACATGTGGGAATGTGCACATGGATATTATACTTCATTTAAAAGTTGGGTATTTTTTAATCCTTGGGGGATGAGATGGAGACTTGAGGGTAGAGGTGGGATTTGGTGATATGGGTAGGATAGTCAAGGAGGACTTCTTGGAGGAGGTAACATCTACTATGAGACTTATGGGTTAAGAGTTAGTCTTGAGAAAAGACAGTCTCTTGAATAAGTGACTGGGAAACTGGACAGATGCATGTCAAAGAATGAAATTAGAACATTCCCTGAAACCATATACAAAAATAAACTCAAAATAGATTAAAGGCCTACCTAAGTGAAGTGAAGTTGCGTCAGACTCTTTGCGACTCTGTGGACTACAGCCTACCAGGCTCCTCCCTCCATGGGATTCTCCAGGAAAGAAAACTGGAGTGGGTTGCCATTTCCTTCTCCAGGGGATCTTCCCGACCCAGGGATTGAACATGGGTTTCCCACATTGCAGGCAGACTCTTTAACTCTGAGCCACCAGGGAGTGGGACTAAAGGCCTAAATGCAAGACCAAATACTATAAAACTCCTAGAGGAAAACATAAGCAGAACACTCTTTGACATAAATCACAACAATTATTCTTTTTGATTCATCTCCTAGAGTAATGGAAACAAAAGCAAAATAAAACAAATGGACCTAATTAAACTTAAAAGCTTTTGCACAACAAAGGAAACCATAAACAAAATGAAAAACAACCTACAGAATGGGAGAAAATATTTGCAAATGATGCAATTGACAAGGGATTAATTTCCAAAATATGCAAACAGCTTATACAGCTCAATATATAAACCAAAAAAAAAAAAAAAAACCCAATCAAAAGATGGGCAGAAGATCTAAATAGACATTTCTCCAAAGAAGACATATAGATGGCCAACAGGCACATGAAAACATGCTCAACATTACTAATTATTAGAAAATGCAAATCAAAACTACAATGAAGTATCACCTCATACTGGTCAGAATAACCATCATTAAAAAGTCTACAAATAATAAATGCTAGAGATGGTGTGGAGAAAAGGGAACTCTCCCACACTGTTGATAGGAATGTAAACTGGTGCAGCCAGTATGGCGAACAATATAGAAGTTTCTTCAAAAACTAAAAATAGAATTATCATATGATCCAGCAACCCCTATTCCTGGGCATATATTCAGAAAGGAGGAAATCTCTAAATCAGAAACATGCACCCAATATTCATAGCAGCACTATCTACAATAACCAAGGCATGGGTGTGGAAGCAACCTAAATGTCCATTGACAGATGAATGGATAAAGATGTGTGTGTACACACACACACACACAATGGAATATTATTGTCATAAAAAAGAACAAAATAATGCCATTTGCAGCAACATGGATGGACCTAGCAATGATCATACTAAGTGAAGTAAGTCAGACAGAAAAAGACAAATGTGATATCACTTATGTGTGGAATTTAAGAAACAGATACATATGAACTTGCCTATGAAACAGAAACAGACTCACACACAGAGAAAGCACACTTATGGTTGCCAAAGGGAAAAGAGGGTGGGCAGAGATAAATTAGGAGTTTGGGATGAACTAGATACAATGGCACCCCACTCCAGTACTCTTGCCTGGAAAATCCCATGGACGGAGGAGCCTGGAAGGCTGCAGTCCATGGGGTCACTAGGAGTCGGACACGACTGAGCGACTTCCCTTTCACTTTTCACTTTCATGCATTGGAGAAGAAAATGACAACCCACTCCAGTGTTCTTGCCTGGAGAATCCCAGGGACGGGGGAGCGTGGTAGGCTGCCATCTATGGGGTCACACAGAGTTGGACACAACTGAAGCGACTTAGCAGCAGCAGCAGCAGATACATACTACTATATATATAATAGTTAAACAACAATGTCTTACTGGAGAGCACAGGAAACTATATCCAATATCTTGTAATAACCTATAATGGGAAAGAATCTATAAAAGAAAAAAAATATATATATAACTGAATCACTTTGAAACATTGCAAATCAACTATACTTTAATAAAATACATTAATTAACTTTCAAAAATAAAAATTTTTAAAAAGTCAGTCTTGGGACAAACTGGGGAAAAGCACCCCAAGCAGAGGGCCTAGTGAGTGCAGAGTCCCAGAGACAGGAGAAAATTTGGTACCCTGGAGAAACAGCGGAGGCTAGTGCAGGTGGAGCCTCGCACAGAAGGGAGTGCAGGATGGAGGGCTACTCGACGAGATCAGGGAGGTGAGGTGGCCCCAGGTCAGGAAAGGCCTTATGGTCAGGGAAGGAGTAAGGAGTTTATTTTAAATAAGATGTCCTGGAGCATCACAGAGGCATGTGATCTGGCTTACCTTCTGACTTCCACGGGGAGAGGAGGTCCTGGGTTGAAGCACCCCAAAGATCATCCATGAATGAATGAAAACAAGATATACATAGAGAACTCTTAGCCTATGAGAACCATAAGAGGTTTTACAGACCATTTTACAGACAAGAAAACTGAGGCCAGAGAGAGCAAGTCACTTGCCCCAAACCACAAAGCAAGCTAGTAGCCAGGGCACAGAGACTAGCAACTCAGGCTACCTGACATTCAATAACTCGCATAAAAGGAAGAAAAATTCCTAGGCCACCAGGGCCCACTAAAGGGAAACTCTGGGAAAGTATGATCTAATTTTGCAAACTTTCTGTCAGATTACTGGTTCATTTGGGCTCTGGCCCAGACTGTGTGCGTGTTAAGTTGCTTCAGTCGTGTCCGACTCTTTTCAACCCTATGGACTGTAGCCCGCCAGGCTTCTCTGTCCATAGGATTCTCCAGGTAAGAATACTGGAGTGGGCTGCCACGCCCTCCTCCAGGGGATCTTCCTGACCCAGGGATCAAACCTGTATCTTCTGCATTGCAGGTGGATTCTTTACCACTGAGCCACAGGGGAAGCCTCCTGGCCCAGACTAGAACTGGGTAATTGGGTTAATTTCCTCTTCTGTGACTACTGGGGAGAGAATCCCACTTGCTTCAGATTCTCTATTCTCCCAGGCAGTGAATCTGCCTATGGTTACTGATTAAGAATAGAAGACACCGCGAAGTCCTGCCCTCTGGAGACCACCTCCCAGCTCCTGGCGGTATGCTGTCCCAGAGCTCCTAGGAGAGCAGGAGAGAAGGAAAGGGCTCCTCAGAGTGGGAGCTCCAGACTAAAGCCAATGGGGGACTGACCACCATAGAGAGGGCCTTCAGCAAAACAGGAGGTCAGAAAGAGGAGGAGAAGGGGGTTCTCTTAGCTTGATTAGCTCTCCCATGACCCTCACAGGAGGTTATCATCTCCGTCCTTTACAGGTAGGCAAGGTAGATTAATTAGCCCCAAGACACACAGCTGGTAAGTAACCTAAAGGGGACTATGGTCTCCCCCTCTCCTGGGAACCCTCCCATCCTTAAACCCGACCACCTTCCTTGAGCCTCCTGCCCTAACACTCACTGAGTTATTACCGTGCTTTTTTCTTTTTTAATTTTGCACTTTCCCCTATATGAGATCATCTCATTTACTTGTCTTTATCTCCCAGGAGAAAATATGTTCCATGCCTATTGCTGCATCCCTAGTGTTTAGCAAGGTGGATAGAACATAGAAGGCATGCAATAAAAAATTCTGGAAGTACAGGAGGTAGTTGCGGGAAGGCCTTTCTGAGGAGGTGACATTTGAGCCCAAGTGCTGAGAAAGAGCCAGCCATAAGAAAAATCTGGCCATGGGAAGATCTCGGGCACTTTGAGACCGAGAACGGAACAAAAGGGGAGAGGGGATGAGGAGTGCCCAACGCTAAAGAGAAATACCTTTACCAAGAGGAGTCCGGGGTTGGGGGACCATTTAAGGGAGCAGGGCTGGCGGCAAAGAGACTGCCGGTCCCTGCTATTTGGTCCCGAGCAACAGTCTCCCGTTGAGTATTTCCGGGCCCGCACAGGCTGAAGGTGGAGGGGTATGCCGCTTCCCGAGGCGAAACTTATCGGAACCCTTCTCCAGTCCCGAAGACTGAACCGCCGCGGGAGGCGCTCTGTCTAGCGTTGCGTCTTCACTCAGCGACCCACGCACAGCCGCGACCCTGAGCCCAAGTGAATCGCAGAAGCCTTCTCCTGCGACCTGACCTCCCGGCCCCCAAGTCTCAGTTTCCGGCCTCCACTCTGGCTTGAGGGTCCTCAGTTCTTGACGAAATAAAAGGTAAAGAAGTAGCCAATAGAAATACGGCTTGGAAGCGCTTAGGGCAGGCGCAAGTGCAACTGACCAATCAGGGCAGCCTTCATCCCTTTAAAAGTGCTGCCGCGAGGTACTCAGCACCGCTGGTCGTCCCAGTTTAGCCGCTGGCTTCGGAGTGGACCTGAGGGATCCCTGAGCTCCACCAAGGGCGATGGCGTCAGCCAGAGGCAGCTGTCGCATGGCCCTCGCCTTCGGGGCCGTGCTCCCCCTGCACTGGTTTGGAGACGCGTCGTCCCGGCAGCCCTCTAACAGTTCGGTGGGCAACGGATCTGAGAACACTCGCCCGACCTGGGGTCCCCGCAGCCTGGGCGGCCTGGAGGGAGTGGGAGAGGTCGGAGCGGCGCTGGCACTGCGCGCGCTGATCGCGGGCGCCTACCTGGCGCTGTGCGCTGTGGGGCTGGTGGGCAACGTGCTGGTGTTGGTCCTGGTGCGGTCCCAGCCGCGGCGCCGGCGCTCGCTGCTCAACTGCTTCCTTCTCAGCCTTGCAGCCACCGACCTGCAGTTCGTGCTGACACTGCCCTTCTGGGCCGTGGACATGGTGCGCGACTTCAGCTGGCGCTTCGGGGGTGCCATGTGTAAGGTGCTGCTTACGCTCACGGTGCTCAATATGTACGCCAGCGGCTTCTTCCTGAGCGCCATGAGCCTGGCGCGCTACTACGCGGTGGCGAGGGCGCTGCGCCCACGCCGGCCGGGCACCCTGTGGGCTGTCTGCGTGTGCAGCTTGCTCTGGGCCACCGCAATCCTGGCCACCGCACCCACCGCCCTGTTCGCCACAGCGGCCAGCATCGGGGGCGAACGCTTGTGCCTGCTGCGCTTCCCTGACGGCGGTCCCGACTGGCTGGCCTTCTACCATCTGCAAAAGATCACCGTGGCCTTTGTGCTGCCGCTGGTCACGCTGGGGACCTGCTCGCTGCTGCTGCTGCGCTTCCTGCGGCGGCGGCGGGTACGCTGGCCGTCTGGGGTCCGGCCCCGACGTCGCTCCCGGGTTACCCGCGCGCTGGCCGGCGTGCTGCTGGTCTTCGTGCTGTGCTGGCTGCCCAACCAAGCGCTTACGTTCTGGGGGGTGCTGATCAAGCTGAACGCGGTGCCCTGGGACCGCGCCTACTTCCTGGTGCAGGCCTACCTCTTCCCGGTGTCCACCTGCCTGGCGCACTCCAACAGCTGCCTCAACCCGCTACTTTACTGCCTGCTGCGCCGCGACTTCCGCCAGGGCCTGCAAGAGCTGTGCTGCCGGGCCAAGCACGCAGCGGACCTCCGACCCGCCTCTCCGACAGCCGCGCCCCAGCTACGGGGCTCTCTGATTAGGCCTGAACCCGGAGAACCACATCTCTCAGTAAGGGCCACACGCCGCTCCGTCAGTACCAAGAGTGATTAGGCCAGTTGGTATTGGAGTGATGATGTCAAGGGACAGTGCCTGACTGGAGAAGCAGGCCCTTTGGCCGTGGAAATTACTTAAGCCTGGGAGTTAATCACTAACCTTCTGTGCGACCCAGGGTGAGTCCCTTTCTCCCTGGCCTCAGCGTCCTCTTTCCTATAAGGAGAGGTGAGGATTAGATGAATCCTGGGGACTCTTCTGTATCTAGCCTGTCGATCCTCCTGGCACAACCTCAGCAAACAGTGTGAGCTCCATTCACTGACATTTAAGGCATTTAATCCGACTCTTGGTTTATGTTTCCCTTTGTTATAAGGGAGCTGTGAGACAGGGATGTGAGTGATTTTTGGAAACCATAGAGTGGAGGGATTTCAAGGTTTCATCTGCAAGGCCCCCCTGCTACTTGTTCTCTCTAGATCCTGGGGGCTTGACTGACCCAAACATCACTCATCTGGCAGTATGCCGTGACTGAGCATGCTAGCTGTTGCATGAAAAGTGGCTGCAAGGAGCAGTCAGGAGGTCTGGAGTTATGTAGCTGGTGGGGGGAGGGGGGGAGCAGTGGGTGGTGAGCAGTGACCTGAGTGGCCCACATAGGATAGAACTGGGACCAGTGGGAAAGAAGTCATGGGAAGCAGATTTCCATCCCTCATTATGGCAGGCCTTTCCCATTTTTGAGCACCTGAGCTTCATGAGGTGGTGAGCTCTATGTTCTAGAAGTCATTACAACAGAGACTGATGGAGACAGAAATGATGCATCAGATAGGGGTGTGGAGCAGCTGGATGATTTCACCAATCTCTTTGAGCCTGGAGACCCTGTGACTGATATGGGACAGGTGGGAGTGTTTGCATGCTACAGGCCTTAACAGTCAGCGTCTTTTCCCCTTGCTCACCAAAGGCATCACTGAAGATAAATCAAAAGGCAACTAATTTGAATTCCTTCTCTGGTAGACAGCACTGGATCTTCATATTGATGCAGAGCTACCATAAAGCATTCTCAACACACACCAGTTGAGATTAGGTGGTCAGAGGTCAGAATTTGTGTTTACATCCTTGCAAAGACTTGCTCATAAATTTCATGCCTAATGTTTCCGATAGAGGAAGATGATGCTTTAAAGTAGAGGAAAAAACCTATTCCCCACTGCCTGGTGTCCAAGTCCGGAGCCCACACAGGATCTTGGGTCAACTCAAATGTCTGTGCTTTGTCATCCCAGAGCAGTCGAAGGGGTGGAGGGGTGAGGCCCACAGCTAACCCCTGGTGGAATGAGAGGCCCTGTGCCTCATGGTGTGGGTGATACTATGACCCCTCTAAAGGACCACAATACAGAAGAATCTGTATTCCTTGGAGTACTTGTCCACTTAAAAAGAAAATAATGTTTTACAAAGTAAAGAACTGCAGTGATTCACTGGTAGCTCCAAGCCTTGGTTATTTTTCTCAGTGTTATTTTAAAGTTGAGTCATTTGCAGCTTATTCCTCTCTCGCATGCAGAGGAATGTTTTGCGGGAGCAACAGGAGGGATAAAGAGTCACTACTGCTGTTCTCATTTGTCTTCCTGCAGCCCATCCCCCACTGTCCCTGGGACCAGCCCTAAGAACTAAAAGTGTGGGATATGGGGTGTTCTCCCAAGAGAACATGAGAACGGTGTGGGAGCGGCAAGTGCTCTAGATGAGAAATAATAGCTTATTAAATAGAACCTGAGGGCAATGATCATTTCTAAAATCATTCTGTTTAAAGAATACTGTAGAAAGTTACACTAATGACTCCACAAATACCATACAGTGGACCCTAGGGTGTGGGAGGCAAAGACATTAAATTTGGAGTCAGCCTGTTCAGAAGCCCTTGATCTGCCCTTGCTATGTGCCTTAAGCGAGTCACTTTGCCTGCCTCAGCCTTGGTTTCTTTATCTGTAAAATGAGTGGGCTGACCATTTCCAGATCAATGATTAATTTTTACCCCCTCTGTGTTCTTTTCTATTCACTCTACCTGCAAACTCTTTTTAGGGTCATTTCTTGCTACAACACTATTCATTACCTCTTAGTTCCTGTGAACTGTTTTCCTTTATCGAGGTCGGGGTGAATTTTACTGGCTCATGTCGTGCAAGTATCATGTTGACCAGCAGAGGACTATGGCTCGTGTGGAGGGTCTCATCAAATGCCTATATTGTAGTCTCAAAACCGTGGGCCCAACTCTGAGCCTGCACACTTGAGGCTTCCCCTGCAGCTGCCATGTGTGTGGAAATAGGACCCAGGTGTGCCCTAGAGAGACCACCCTCTGTCAAGGGGGCGTTCAGCACAGTCCTGACACCAGTACTGAGGGGACAGTGAGGAAGGAGGCAGGCATGAGGGATGGGGCACTCTGAGAAGACAGTGCGAAAGGGTGAGCTAGAGCGTCATCACGAGATGTCGAGAAGAGGGGCATGTGCGGAAGTGCAGAATAAGTGAGACTTCTGAAGGGAAAGAATGAAACCCCCAAACTTGTTGAGCAAGAAGAGCAATGATCCAGTATTGGTTGAGTGCTTGACAATGAGGCAGGCACAGCACTTTGTGCAGGCTTGGTCTTCAAAAAGGATTTTGAGGTATGCAGTGTTATTTACTTTGTAAGGAGGGAATGAAAGCTCAGAGAAGTTAGGGAACTGCCCGAGGTCACACTGCTTGTGAGGCAGCACAGCAAACATTTCCAACAGCAGCTCCCTGACTCCAAAGCCCAAACCCTTACCTGCTTTTGGCTCATCTGCCAGCTGCCAAGAAGAAGGGGGGTAACAGTGCTCAAAGAGGCCAAATGACAACTTGTGTCCTGGGCACAGAGGCAACAAAGGAGCCAGGTGCCTGCAGAAGAATAGGTGCTCTGGATGAGCACGTGGAGCCTGGGGTGGCCATGGCGTCAGGTACTGCAGGGCAGGGGAGGAGGAGGGGTCATGGCCTGAACAAATCCCAAGGATATATGATGTTGTCATTATCCCAGCACATTCCAGCCCCCTCAGCAGCCTGTAGGAGAGAGGCAAGAGGGGATGCTCGGAAACCCCTCCAGGTGGGTGGAAGTACAGAGCCATGGACTCTGTGCCAGGAGACAGGTGGGCAGCTGCCGAATGTCATTTTCAACTTGCAGAGGTGAGCCCCTTATCCTTGGAGGAGCCGGGCCCCAGCGCCTCAGCCTCGGCGCGCTTTCTCTGCTGAATTCTTCCTTGAAGAGGACAGGACGCGTCCCTGCACCCCTCGCCTGTATCACACACAGCCTGGCCTTTTTGCAAGACCCTCCTGACCCTGGCTGCCTTTCTCTCTTCCCTTCAGGACAGGGGGGCAGCTGAGCCTTCCTTTTTCTTCCAAGTCACCTCACCCCCAGGTCCTTCCTGGAGCGTTCTAAGTGTTGGAACCCCAGGCGGGTGTTGCAGGCCTTTTCTCAACCCTTGCATGCTCTCTGTGGAAGTTTTGGGCCCCAAGTCCACTTTGTGTCCCTCCCTTGCGCGCCTTGAACCTTCTCTCTGTTTTGGCTCTTAGCGTTCCACTCTGTCTGCCTCCCTGCCATTCCTCTGCCCACCTCGGAGGACAAGGGCAGGCACACAGGTCTTCCTGGTCCCCTGTGCAGTGTGTTGCCCACACAAGGACAGCAACCTGGATGCTGAGTATGCTTCTATTTCTTCTTCAGCTGTAAACTGTAAATATCTGTGTCTGAGTCTTGCTTGTATTGCTTATACGGTAGGCTCTCAATAAATGTTTGGTGAATGAATGACACTGTTGTGTATGTCCTCACATTCCTGTTTGCCTGTGTATGATGTGGTCTTTTGTCTCTTTCCCCTTTCCTCAATCTGAGCAGGCCTTCCAAAGCCTCCCCTGGGTTCAGGAAGACTCCTCCTAAAATCCAGGTTCCTGTGAACCAGGCCAGCTGGCCAGCCGTCTCTGGATCTACCTTCGTTCACCTATTTCATTCTCCAGACCTTCTTTATGTCGTCGTCTCCATTCATTCTCACAGTATCCTTGGGAACCAGGTCACATTATTCCCATTTCATGGAAGAGCAAACTGAGGCTCCAAGAAGCAAAGTGGCATACAGCCAATGGGCAACAGAGCTGACATCTTCCCAGGCCTGCCACCCTTCCTGCCTCTAATATGAGTTGTCAGACTGGAGTTAATCAAGACAAATGATATGAGTGAATGAGGAGACGGCTCCTGGCTCACTACCTTCCACAGTTGTTTTATCTTAACCGGAACCGATTAGATGTGGGGGTTGTAGATGTGGGCGTTGCAAGAGGAGGGTGGCCTTGGGCTGAAGCAGAGACATCAAGACACTGTCTGAAAAGTCTGACCATTGACCTATACAAGGCCACCCTTGGCTGAATTCTGACCTCCTGAGAAAAAATGGGAGTGACTGGATGGGGAAAGTCAGACTCTAGCAACTGGAGGAAAGGGTGGGAGGGGAGAAGCTAGAGGGTGCAAATGTAGACAGCTCTTTCAAAGTGGCCCGTGATGGAGGCTGGAGGGTGAGAGGGCACAAAGGACTGTGAGGGACAGCAGTGCTGATGGGAAGGAGAGATGGTGGGGGTTGAGCATAGAGGAGAGGGGGCTGATTGGGGAGTGACTGTGTGGGGATGAGAGGGTTCAGAGTCACTGGGTTGGGGTTGGTTACAGACAGCATGATGCCCAGGCTGACAACCTTATTTGACAGCAGGTGCTGCTATGCATTGAATTGTGTCCTCCCAAAAAGTGTACTGAAATCCAGCCCCAGACACCTGCAAGTATAACCTTATTTGGATATAGGGTCCTTGCAGATGTAATCAAGTTAAGATGAGGTCATCCTGGATTAGGCTTGGCCCTGAGTCCAATGCCTGGTGTCCTTATAAGAAGGTCACATGAAGACAGACAGACAGGAGAATGGCATATGCAGATGGAAACAGAGATCGGAGCGAAGCATCTACAAGCCAAGTATTGCCAGCAACCCCTTGGAAGCTAGAAGCGGCAAGGAAGAATTCTTCCCTAGAGGCTTCCAAAAAAGCGTGGCCCTGCTGACACCTTGATCTCAGCCTTCTACCCTCCAGAGAACTGTGAGAGAATAAATTTCTGTTAAGCCACCTCATTTGGGGCTTTCCAGGTGGCTCAGTGGGTAAAGAATCTACCTGCAGTGTAGGAGATGTAGAAGACTCAGGTTCAATTCCTGGGTCAGGAAGATCCCCTGGAGGAGGGCATGGCAACCCACCCCAGTGTTCTTGCCTGGAGAATCCCATGGACAGAGGAACCTGGTGGGTTACAGTCCATAGGGTTGCAGAGTCAGACACAATTGAGCATGCATGCACCTCATTTGTGCTAATCTGTTATGGCAGCCCTAGGGAAATAACACAGACATTCTATGGGCTGAGTTTGCCTGCGGAGGAGGGCTGGGGAGGGTGGGGAGGAGTGCTCACCCTCTGGCCAAAGTCTGCAGCCCCGACTCATTCCTTCCAGCCTCCCTTAGTAATGAGCAGCCTGAGCAGGTTAGGCACATGGACTCACTCCACACGGTCTAACATGGAGCCTCAACAGAGGGCTTGGGCCCAGGGAGGCTGGCACTGAGTGGGGGAAGACGGGCAGCACAAAAGCAAAAGGAGCGCTGGTCACAGTAGAGGCAGTGGCCCTGGAGGAGAAAGCACAGGCCGTGGGGTGCTTTTGGGCTGGGTGACCTCGAGCAGGTCACCTGACCTCCCTGGGCCTCAAGGCCCCCACTGGTACTAAGCCCATGCTCCCCACAGCACTGGCCCCCTGGGTAGTCCATTCCCAATACATGACAGGACTCCTTACTCTACATTTTCACTCTAGCCATGGGGATCAATTTCACCTTCAGCAAACATTTCTGGAAGGCTGATTGTGTCAGGCTCCAGGGACAAGGACACACACACATGCACACACACACAAGTAATTTATGGCCAGAGACTGACAGGCTGGGTTTAAAAAATAACCTCATAATCCCACTTTATGCTCTTTATACAAACACACCTAAACATAAGGGCAAAAACAGGTTGAAAGTAAAAAGGATGGAAAATGGCACACCAAGCAAGTAGGAATCAGAAAATAAAATGGCTGTTCTGTTCCATTGGTGTGTAGCATTGTTACCATCAGAAAAAGGGGTCTGAAGGCATAAATGCATTATTAGGGAGAAAGAAGATCATTATATAATCATATAAAATAACAATTCTCCAGTAAGATACTTTTAAAAGTTTAGCTTATATTCATATAATGTAACAATTGGTAGATTTTTAAGAGAGAAATGGATAAATCCATAATCATGGTGGTAGGTTTTTAACATCCCTGTCTCAGTAATTGAGAGTTCAACAGGCTAAAAACGATTAGGGTATAGAAAATTTCAACACCACAATTAACAAGCTTGATCAAATGGATAAGTATAAAACCCTGCACCTAACAGAGAATATGCATTCTTTCCAGTGTTCATGAAATACTTTAAAAAAATTGACCATGAACTAGTCACAGAACAAATTTCAACAAAAACTTAAAAATAGGCCTACAGTTTCCAACCACAGTCCAAGGAAGTTGGAAGTCAATAACAACAAAGTCAAGAAAACAAAATTTGATGTTTGAGAAAAAGTTTCCAAATAATGCAAAACCTAAATTGTAATAGAAATCAGGGAACCTTCAAGACTGAGTAATGAAAATATGAATAACTAACATCCACTGTTTGCTGTCAGATGCCTTGTTGTTACCAGACCTCCATTTCCCAGATAAGAAAGATGAAGCGTGGAGTAGGTGAATAAATTGTGCCAGATTCCACTGTAGCTACCTGGCAGAGCAGAGAGTCAAAGCTGGTCTGGAGTTCAAGTTCATAACTACATGTCAAAACCCATGGGAGGTAGCTAATGTGTTCTTAGCTGACATAACCATGAGGGCTTCTTAGAAACGAAGTGATAGCCCTTCCCTACACCCAGGACATGGCACTCAGGTTCCACTCTGCCAGGCTGTCATTCCAGCGTCAGCAGCGTCATCTCTGCATCCCTCCAGAGCTTTCACAGGGAGCCCTGTCTCTCACAGTATGCCTCCACGCTCAGCAGTCTCACCCCTCTTTCCTTGCTTACACTGGCCCCCAACCCGGGAACCCCTCCTAATCTCAGACTACATCCAGGCTCAGCCCAAAGGATCCTTTCCTGTATCATTCCTACCCTCTTCAGACACTCCTCTGGGTTGTAAACTGCAGAGCTGACCCTGCCCCTTCTCTGCTTTAAACCCTTCTCTGGGTCCCAGCTGCCTGGAAGTGCACCCGGACTTCTCCAGTGAAGTATGCTGAAGGGCTCTGCATTCAGCTATAAGTAAAGTGTTCCTTAAAACCTTGAGTTTTATCTTCAAAATTCATCCTGTTTGCAGTCTGCTTCATACTATATCTATGAAGTATACTATATCTATCTAAAAATATCTATACTATATCTATATCTAAAAATATCTATATCTAAAAGTATCATACTATATCAATCTAAAAATAACAACCCTGTTCTCAAGTGACGGACGCTCCTGTCTAGCACCACGTAGAACCCCAGTATGAGAAGCAGAAACTTACAAGGCGAAGCCCAGGATCTTGTGCCTGCACCGTGGGCTCTCCCTCCAGCCTTCTCTGGACGCTGCACAGGTCCACTCATCTGTCCCCTCTGCCTGGGGGGCCAGGCCCGTAGACGGGGCACTGGCCTGTGTCCCACGGGCCCTGCTTATTTGGTGTTGCGCTGCTCTGCTGGCCTGGCTGCCGCCCCCCGGCCTCTCAGCATCTGAGGCCGAATCCCCTTTCCCTTTCCTGCCCTCCCCCACCTGGCAAAGCATTTTCAGCCACTTCTCTTAAAGCACTCCAGAACCACAAACACCGGCTTGGGCCTGATTGAAAGAATGTTTCTGGCCCCCACCCCAGTTATGGGAGGTTTGTATTGATAAAGTCATGCCATCCAACCATCGTCTATTTCGGCTTCCCCTACTTCCTGGGGACACTCCTGGCACCTGCCCCAGGGCACCCCTTATGAGTACAACCCCATCCCTGGGCTGAGCAGGTGCTCTTCCAAGCCAGGGACCTTGATTCTCTGATCCTCTACTTGATCTCTATTGCGTCGCTCCCACAATAGCCTCTGGCCTGGAGTGGGTGCGGGAAGATTTCTTGCTGAAATGGAAATGTGTGTGGCCATGACTCTTGACCCTTCCACTTAAAGTTTCTCTGCTCTTGCCTTGCTGATTAAAATGTCAAGTAAACAGGAATCTATAAACCTACTTTCAGTTCCCCAAGGGTGGAGTGGGCTCCATTTTAAATGCCTGTTGTAGTTAGGATGAATAATCACCTCCTAACTGAATTGACACTCGTAATGAATGAACAAAGCAAGGGTGTGGGGGAGGGACAGGGGAGAGGGCGTGAGGTGGGAGGCGTCACTCCTGCAGGAATCCAGTGGGGTTGGTCCCCTTGGGCTATTATACTTGGTTTCTTAGCCCTGCCCTAAGGAAGGTGGCAAAATGGGGACCTCAGTGAGACGCAGATTCATAAACCGAGGAATGTGTAAGCCTGGGAGCGGGGTGGGCGCAGGGGCCCAAGGTGGGTGGGGCTCTAATGCTGCCGGGCCCTGCTTGCCCTGATCGTTTTGCCTGTATCTCCAGCATGGTCAGTCTTCGACTTCTTTGCTCTGTTGTACAAAAGACACTTTAAGAGCTCTCTTGGAGCTGTTTAACTTTGATCTCTATAAACATTTCTTTTGATAAATGCCAGAATCCACATGGCAAGTATTTTGAGAGACTCTGTTCAGCAATGTGCTGGCATGTCTTTCTGTTGCTTTGTAGTTTGTGGGGGAGGATCTGGACAGCTCTGTCCCTAACTGTCTGTGTGACCTTGAGCGAATCCATGTATCTTTCTGAGCCCTGATTTCCCTGTACGTGGGAAATCCCTATCTCCTTGCTGAGTGGCTCTGAGAAAGGATTAGAAATTGCCTAATAATATAATAATAATAGCAACAATATAATTATATTATTATATAATAATTATACAATTATAATTATATAATCATAACTTTACATAAAATTATATTATATAATTATATAAAGTGAAGTGAAGTGAAGTGAAAGTCGCTCAGTTGTGTCCGACTCTTTGCGACCCCATGGACTATATAGACCATGGAATTCTCCAGGCCAGAATACTGGAGTGGGTAGCCATTCCCTTCTCCAGGGGATCTTCCCAACCCAGGTCTCCCACATTGCAGGTGGATTCTTTACCAGCTGAGCCACAAGGGAGGCCAAGGGGTTGCTTACTTGCCTCGTGATACAGAAGCAGGAAACTTGGAGATTTGTCCCTCAAGAGCCACTGACTTGCCATGTGCAGCCTCTGATCAAGGGTGGATGTTGTCTGAGTACCTTGACGATAGCAGTGAAACAGGTCAGAGGCTTTGTGAGACGCACGAAGTCTACGAATGACAGATGATTCTTGCACCAAACTGGCAGCCGCCTTCCAGGAGCCCGAGGATTTACCATGTGTGGACATCACAATGGACCGTCACAAGCCGAGCTCAGGACAGGACAGAGAGTGGTGAGAAAGGAGGGCTGCCTCTTGGAGCTGTCTTCTGGTCCCAGGATCGGGGACAGGGACGCCCCCCACCCCAGTTCTAGTATTGTGAACCCTGAGGACTCTGGATTATAAAAATTATATAAAATAAAAATTATATTAATATATCAAAATAAAAACTATATTATTAAATTATGCTATAATTATATAATATTATATATAATATTAATATATGATATAATATATATAATGCACATATAATTATAAATTTGTATATATAATTATATATTTATATATAATTTATATAATATATAATATATATTCTAATATTATTATATTTTATATATAATTTATATAATATATATTCTAATATAATTATATATAATATAATATGTCATAACATATTATAATATATTATATATATTCTAACATTATTGATATATAATACATAATTATATATATAATATACATGCAATATATGATATTATATAATAATTATATATAATGCATAATATAATAATATATATATTATATATATTATATAATATATATAGATTATATTCAGTTCAGTTCAGTCACTCAGTCATGTCCTACTCTTTGTGACCCCATGAATTGCAGCACGCCAGGCCTCCCTGTCCATCACTAACTCCCAGAGTTCATCCAAACCCATGTCCGTTGAGTCGGTAATGCCATCCAGCCATCTCATCTTCTGTCGTCCCCTTCTCCTCCTGCCCCCAATCCTTCCCAGCATCAGAGTCTTTTCCAATGAGTCAACTCTTCGCATGAGGTGGCCAAAGTATTGGAGTTTCAGCTTTAGCATCAGTCCTTCCAATGAACACCCAGGACTGATCTCTTTTAGAATGGACTGGTTGGAGCTCCTTGCAGTCCAAGGGACTCTCAAGAGTCTTCTCCAACACCACAGTTCAAAAGCATCAATTCTTCGGTGCTCAGCTTTCGTCACGGTCCAACTCTCACATCCATACATGACCACAGGAAAAACCATAGCCTTGACTAGAAGGACCTTTGTTGGCAAAGTAATGTCTCTGCTTTTCAATCTGCTATCTAGGTTGGTCATAACTTTTCTTCCAAGGAGTAAGTGTCTTTTAATTTCATGGCTGCAATCACCATCTGCAGTGATTTTGGAGCCCCAAAAAATAAAGTCTGACACTGTTTCCACTGTTTCCCCATCTATTTCCCATGAAGCGATAGGACCAGATGCCATGATCTTCGTTGTCTGAATGTTGAGCTTTAAGTCAACTTTTTCACTCTCCTCTTTCACTTTAACCAAGAGGCTATTTAGTTCCTCTTCATTTTCTGCCATAAGGGTGGTGTCGTCTGCGTATCTGAGGTTACTGATATTTCTCCTGGCAATCTTGATTCCAGCTGTGCTTCTTCCAGCCCAGCGTGTCTCATGATGTACTCTGCATATAAGTTAAATAAGCAGGGTGACAATATACAGCCTTGACGTACTCCTTTTCCTATTTGGAACCAGTCTGTTGTTTCATGTCCAGTTCTAACTGTTGCTTCCTGACCTGCATATAGGTTTCTCAAGAGGCAGGTCAGGTGGTCTGGGATTCCCATCTCTCTCAGAATTTTCCACAGTTTATTGTGATCCACACAGTCAAAGGCTTTGGCATAGTCAATAAAGCAGAAAGAGATGTTTTTCTAGAACTCTCTTGCTTTTTCGATGATCCAGCGGATGTTGGCAATTTGATCTCTGGTTCTTCTGCCTTTTCTAAAACCAGCTTGAATATCTGGAATTTCATGGTTCACGTATTGCTGAAGCCTGGCTTAGAGAATTTTGAGCATTACTTTACTAGCGTGTGAGATGAGTGCTATGTGTGATAGTTTGAGCATTCTTTGGCATTGCCTTTCTTTGGGATTGGAATGAAAACTGACCTTGCCAGTCCTGTGGCCACTGCTGAGTTTTCCACATTTGCTGGCATATGAGTGTAGCACTCTTACAACATCATCTTTCAGGATTTGAAATAGCTCCACTGGAATTCCATCACCTCCACTAGTTTTGTTCGTAGTGATGCTTTCTAAGGCCCACTTGACTTCACATTCCAGGATGTCTGGCTCTAGGTGAGTGATCACACCATCGTGATTATCTTGGTCGTGAAGATCTTTTTTGTACAGGTCTTCTGTGTATTCTTGCCACCTCTTCTTAATATCTTCTGCTTCTGTTAGGTCCAAACAATTTCTGCCCTTTATCGAGCCCATCTTTGCATGAAATGTTCCCTTGGTATCTCTAATTTTGTTGAAGAGATCTCTAATCTTTCCTATTCTGTTGTTTTCCTGTATTTCTTTACATTGATCGCTGAGGAAGGCTTTCTTATCTCTCCTTGCTATTCTTTGGAACTATATAATATAATAATGTATAATAATATATATAATATAATATATAATATATATAGATTATATTATAAATATACTCTCTCACTACCTCTCCCCCTGGCAACCACAAATCTGTTCACTATGTCTGTGAGTCTGTTTCTGTTTTGTAGACAGATTTATTTTTGTTATATATATGTTATATGATATATAATATAATATAATATTATATATATGTAATATTATAAATATATTATATATAATATTGCATATAGTATTATATATACTATATATAAAATACTATATCACTTTGCTGTACAGCAGAAATTAATACAGCACTGTACATCAACTATACTTCAATAAAATAAATTTTTTTTTTAAAAAAGGAAAGTGCGTTTGCATGAGGGACCTCTAAATCTAGTCCTGGATCTGCTCAGACAAACTTTCTGGGAGAAATGTGGGTACTCTCCATCCCTTCTCCAGACCAGGGACATTTTTTTTTACTTTAGACACAGTCCAAGAATGCTTGAAAGAAAAGAAACTATGAGGGAATGCATGAATTTGTAAGAATGCTTAAAAGAAAACAAAGAAGCTATGCGTGACTGCGTGAGTACATAAATGTCTAAAAGCATAAATACATCAATTCAACTCAGGTAGGATTTTTATAAACTTTTGTATTGAAGCATAATGTTAATACTTGAAAAAACACAAACATTGTAAATGTTTAATTCAAATTTTCACAAAGTGAACACACTCAGTTAATTAAGAACTCAGGTAACACAGGTAAATAAGAAAAAGACTATGACCAACATCCCTGGAGGCCCTCTCACACCCTCTTCCACGACTACTCTCCCAAAATGTAGTCACTATTCTGTCTTCTGTCTCGCTTTTTTTTTTTTTTTTTTACTGTATCCAGCTTTCCTAGTAGATCTTGGCAAGATAGTTGGTCTGCCACAAGCTGGTGCAACATAGCCAAAAAGCAGAAAACCTTGCCTTCCTCAATTCATACGGCTTTTAAAAATGTTATTATGTTTGATACGGTATTGGGGTGGGGACTCCAATAATAAGTGTAATGAGGCTTCAGATATTTTTTGTTGTGGTAAAATATAATATTTATCACCGTTTGTAAGTGGCAATAAATACCTTCACAGTGTTGTATAAGCGTCACAAACTGTCTGTACCTGAAACTTCATTGTCCCCAACCATTTCATAACACCTCTCCCTTCCTTGCTTTCCCCAGTCCCTGTCTCTATGAATTTGGCTGTTCTAGGTACCTCATGCAAAGTGGAAGCATACTTACAGTGCTGCTTCTGTGTTTGGCTTAGTTCACTCAGCATAATTTTTAAGATCCATCTATGTTGTAGCATATGTCAAAATTACATTCCTTTTTATAATCGAATACTGTTGGATTGTATACATATACTCTGTTTTGTTTATCCACTGATCTGCTGCTAGGCAATTAAATTGCTTCCATCTTATGGCTATTGTGAACAACCTTGTTGTGAACACTGATGTACAAATATCTGTTCAAGTCTGAGGTTTTAAAATGGCCCTGTGGGGACCTATTCCCTACTTCATAAATAAGCAATTGGGCGACTTCCAGCTCAAAGGCTCCATGCCATGAATTGCCTTCCAAAAGAAGGTCAAAGGTACATACACGCCAGTGACCTGCCCCCCACCCGCAAGAATGTACAGGCTTCTCCTGTGCCCACTATGTGTGGCAAAACTGAACAATGGCATGGTTGGAGCAGCCCCTCCTTCCACAGCTGCAGTCCTAGGAAAACAGAGGGCAGTCTCTGGGTAAGAAGTGTTCAAACTGAGCCTGCCATGCTGGTCTGACCCACCAGATCAGGTGCTGATTGGGGGTCTCAGGGTGAGGGGGGTTCTGGCCCAGGAGGGGATATCTTTGGTGGAGAGGCATGAGGCATCCACTCTCACCCTTGGCGGCAGGAGTTACTCCCCACCATGCCTCAGATGGTGGGAAGGACTGACTCGGTCTACTCTAGAGGTGAAAACTGGCAGCCAGCAGGTTACATGGGTGAGGTTTTTTCAGCTGGTATGCTTTGACATTTAAAAAACAGGTGTCAACATCTGGAAAACAGGAATTTTTGCTTAAAATTCAAATTTCTGGTTCCTTTCTAAATAAACTCAGAAGAGCTGGTGGTCCTGCATGCCCAGCAGTGGCTGCCCCTGTAGATCAGACCTCTGGGCTCACAGGCAGCCTTGGCCCCTCCACTCATCTGCCAGGCCCTGTAGCATCAGACCTCTTTCAACTATAATTTTTTTTTCAGCCAATCAAGAAACGCTTCATAAGTCCCAGAAAATGAAAGTTCAGATTTAAGAACTTGTTAGCTGACTGGTGCATAATAACCAAAGTGTGGGTGTGGCTAGATTACTTTATCCAAGTTCCAGCTCTATGATTTGTTACGCTGCCCCCGACAAGCCTGCAAGTCTTATAACTGCCCAACTGCAAGACCGAAGAAAGTCTGTAGACAGTAACACAGACAGCAACTATATGGAATCTTATATGCCTTAAACAAAATAATAATAATAATAATAATAAAGGTCCTGTTGCAACACTGCCACCTTGTATGGCAGGTAGGATGTGGCAGTCATCTACGTTACTCCTGGGAAGAAGAAGGCTACCATGGATGGGTGAAGAGGGATTGACATCAGGTTGGCTTATCAGTTTCCAGGGAAACCAGCAGCTGGGGCAGGGGGCAAGAGGATTGGGTAGTCAAAAGAGTAAGCAGGGACTGGTCAGGCAGGTGGTGTACAGAGAGCAAGAGAACAGCCATCTTGAGCGGCTAGAACATAGATTCATTAACTGTATGTTCTTGAGCAAGTTACTTCACTACTCTGGGTCTCAGTTTCCTTAACTTATTATGATAATAACAATACCACTTTCCTCCCAGGACTGTTATGAGGCTGAAATGAATTAACACATATACTGTACATAGGAAAGTGCCTGTGTCATGGAAAAGAAGGGGTACACAAGGAAGCGCTTATGGCACTGGGGGCCTTGAAGGTGCCCCAGCACCAGCTTGACAGGGATGCATCAAGCCCAGCTCTTCTGTAGGCTGTGTGGTCTTAGACGAGTCATTTAACCCAGCTGAAGATCCTTTGAGAATGTGGAGATACTTCACAGAGCAGAGACTCTACAATTGGCAGTTATTAGTATTAAGTGTTTGCTAAATACTCTTGGCTTCCTTCCACAGCCTCCACAAGCCTTGTTGCCCACCACTTTCAGGGCTGGGGAATGGATATTGATCTGGAAGACTGGGAGATTGAGCTGAAAAGAACAAAGGCACCATTGTGAGCACATGGGCTCACAATTTCCTTTCTGTCCTTTCAATGTGCAGAAATGTCATTTGGGACCTGAGTGGGAAGGGCGTGGGAATCCGTCCAGAGTCTACCAGCTAGTCTCAGGGAAGGCCGAAGAAGCACAGGACCCTGGAGGAGACACAGCCCTGCAACGTCCTCATGTGTCTTGTTATGTAGGTAAAGAATTTGGGGCCCAGAGTAGGAAAGAGACTTGCCTCATGAGACAGAGCAAATCAAGGGTGAGAACCAGAGCCTTACACAGGGGGCAGCAGGAAGTCCCACTGCTCCAGGCCTTCTATGCTTTGGGGGCATTTGAGGCATTGCTCAGTTGGTAAGGAATCCACCTTCAATGCGGGAGACCTGGGTTAGACCCCTGGGTTGGGAAGATCCCCTGGAGAAGGGAAAGGGCTACCCACTCCAGTATTCTGGCCTGGAGAATTCTATGGACTATACAGTTCATGGGGTCTCAAAGAGTCAGACACGACTGAGCGACTTTAACTTCACTTCACTCAGACCTTTGACCTTTACTCCAAATGAAGTTGTATATTCTATCGTTAAACACGCTGACAAAATGGCAAAAGCAAACATTTCTATTGCAACTTAAATATTTAGAAGTGCACTTGGCATCCTGGAAGCCTGAAAGTCCATGGCTTTATCTTTCTAGCCCAGAAAGTGAAAGGAAAGTGAAGTCGCTCAGTTGTGTCCAACTATTTGCGACCCCATGGACTGTAGCCTACCAGGCTCCTCTGTCCATGGGATTTTCCAGGCAAGAGTACTGGAGTGGATTGCCATTTCCTTCTCCAGTGCATCTTCCTGACCCAGGGATTGAACCCCGGTCTCCTGCATCGTTGGCAGACGCTTTACTGTCTGAGTCACCAGGGAAGTCCTTTCTAGCCCAGAGTGGCTATAAAATTTAGTACAGGTTGGGGTGGGCCAGAGAGATAGGTTGAAGCAAGATTAGGCAAGACCAGACTGGCTTCATTAAGGAGTTTACAGTTTGAGCTTCATCCTGAAGCAGTGGACAACACTGGAGAGATCTAGTAGAAAGAGGAGAAAGATCGTGCTGGCTGCAAAGATCCCCCCAGACCACAAGGAGTGTGATTTAGCTCTGGCTGGTACCCAGAAGCAGGCAGGAAGGAGAAAGGAGTACCAGGGTCTTCAGAGTGCTCATCTCAGCCGTCTCCATGGTGACGTGGGAAGATGGTACAGTTCCTCTCAAGGAAATTTCCTAATTAAAATTTCAAGTGTTTTTGTGTTTCAGGCTGGCCTAGACCCTGGCTTCACCCCTCTTGTCTCTGAACACAAACAGGTAAGCTGAGAAGTGGAGGGCGTAGAGAAGGAAATGGTAGGTTGAGATGAGGGGCCCCAGCAGAGACCCCAGCAGTGCCACCAGCCTCCGCAGCCTTGGACACCCATCCTCCATCCTCTACCTAGAGGGTCCCCAGGCCCAACATCTAATGGAAATCAAGTTGTGTCTCTTCAGAATAAGAAAAGCTTTTCTCCTGCCACTTACTGAGTGAGGCACAAGGGAAGCGACCAGCACTTTTTTTCCAGAGGTCTAGGTGGTCATGACAGAGAAGGCAATGGCACCCCACTCCAGCACTCTTGCCTGGAAAATCCCATGGATGGAGGAGCCTGGTGGGCTGCAGTCCATGGGGTCGCTAAGAGTCGGACACAACTGAGCAACTTCACTTTCACTTTTCACTTTCATGCATTGGAGAAGGAAATGGCAACCCACTCCAGTGTTCTTGCCTGGAGAATCCCAGGGACGGGGGAGCCTAGTGGGCTGCACAGAGTCGGACATGACTGAAGCGGCTTAGCAGCAGCAGCAGCAGCAGCAGGTGGTCATGAATTCATGAGCTCCTTAGAGACCTCTTTAAGTTCTCCCTTTTGTAGCCTTTCCTCTCTCACTCTCATCCCTTGTCTTCCCACTTCCCTGTATTTTGTAGATGAAGAAACACAGGCCCACATTAAAGAGGTGACTTACATAAAGATTAAAATTCCACAGGAACTTCCTAAAGAAATTACAGGTAACTACAGCCCACCAGGCTCCTCTGTCCATGGAATTCTCCAGATAAGAATACTGGAGTGGGTTGCCATTCCCTTCTTCAGGGATTGAATAAGGGGCCCAGGGATTGAATAAGGGGCACTCGCATTGCAGGCAAATTCTTTACCATCTGAGCCATCAGGGAAGCCCAGAATTACTATATGATCCTGCAATTTCATTTCTGGATATACACCCCAAAGAACTGAAAGCAGGGAACTGAACAAATATTTGTACACCAATATTCAGAGCAGCATTACTCACAAACGTTTGGCTTTTGTGAGTAATGCCCAAATGCCCATCAACTGATGAATGGATAAGCAAAATGTGGTATATTCATGAGATGGAATATCTATTCTGCCTTAACAAAAAAGGGAATTCTGATATATGCTGCAACACGGATGAACTTTGAAAACATTATGCTAAGTGAAATAAGCTAGACACAAAAAGATAAAATATTGTGTGATTCCACTTACATGTGGCACTTAGAGTAATCAAATTTATAGAGACCAGGAACTTCCCAGTGATCCAGTGGCTCAGCCCCTGGGCTTCTGGTGCAGGGGGCCTTGGTTCAACCTCTGGTCAGAGAACCAAATTCCCACATGCCATGACTAAAGATCCTGCATGTTGAAACTGGAAGATCCCATGTGCTGCAACCAAGACATTGCAGCCCCACCCCCCAAAAAATTACAGAGACAAAAAGTAGAATGGTGGTTACCAGGAGCTGAGGGGAGAATGGGGAATTGTTTAAAGGGGACAGTTTCAATCTGGGAAGATGAAATCGTTCTGGAGTAGGATGGTGGTGATGGTTGCACAACAATGTGAATATATGAATGCCACTGAACTGTACACTTAAAATGGTTAAAATAGTAAATTTTATGTTTATTTTACTATAATTAAAAAAAATGAAACACATACACAGAACAGGATGGTACTCAATCCAGAATTACCTATTGCCTCTGATTATTTATAGCCACTATATCTCTTTTAGGAGAAGGCAATGGCATCCCACTTCAGTACTCTTGCCAGGAAAATCCCATGGATGGAGGAGCCTGGTAGGCTATAGTCCATGCTAAGAGTTGGACAAGACTGAGCGACTTCACTTTCACTTTTCTCTTTCATGCATTGGAGAAGGAAATGGCAACCCACTCCAGTGTTCTTGCCTGGAGAATCCCAGGGACGGGGGAGCCTGGTGGGCTGCCGTCTATGGGGTTGCACAGAGTCGGACACGACTGAAGTGACTTAGCAGCATATCTCTTTTAACCTAGCAAAAGTCATTTTTATACTTACTTGTTGAACACACCAGGCAGGTTGTTATGGAAGATTTCCCACCTTCTGATTTGTGCTTCTGTTTCTTTGTGCTATCATTTGTCTGGTTCCTCAACTCTCTTTATTTCCTGTAAACTGGAATTAATCTCTAATGGTTGATGGGCCTGTGTGCTCAGTTGCTTCAGTTGTGTTCAACTGTTTGTGACCCTATGGCCTGTAGCCCAGCAGGCTCCTCGGTCCTTGGGATTCTTCAGGCAAGAATACTGGAATGGGTTGCCAGGCTCTCCTCCAGGGGATCTTCCAAATCCAGGGATCGAACCACCCCCCTCCCCCTCCTGCTTCTTTTGCATTGCAGGCAGATTCTTTACCCACTGAGCCGCCTGGGAAACCCCAGTTTATAGATCCAGGTAAAACATTTTTTGGCTATAATAAATAATTACCATTGATCTTGTGTACTTCAGTTTATATGACCACTGAAGACACAATCTTGCTGAAGGTTAGTAAACCACTAGCAAAACTCAAGATTACTTTCTCAGAGTGGTGACATTCTGATATCTCCATGTTACACTTAGATTATCCCCCCTGCCTCTAGAAGGTAACCTATGTAGCCCCAACCATTTAACCTTGATGGATAAGCCTCTTTTACAAGGGTTTGCAGATTTCTGCTTTTTCTATCCTACATTTCCCCCCTACCCTAGAAAGAAGAGCACTCCCTCATCAACTGGGACTCCTGTTACTACTAGAAAAGCAGAATAAATCTTTAATTCTTTTCGTTTTAGTGTGGAGAGGTTTGCAGTAATGGGCACTTCCCACACATCGGTGCTATCATACTGAAGGACAAATGTCTTCACCTTTTAGTTGTGTGTGAGCAAACGCCATAACTAATTCAGTTAATTTCTGAGACTACGTAAGCTTTTACACCGTCTATAATTTTGTTGAACTATCTTCGCGCCACAGAAAAGTACCGGACACCTCAAAGCCCCTGGGGGCCGTGAGAGGCCAGCCCGCTCTGCTGCTGTGCTTTGTATTCTGATTTTCTCTGGAAGGCACGCAGGACGTTCCTCCGAGCCAGTTGTTGTGTCTGGCCACGGAGGTGTCGAGGACATTCTGGGTCCCCCGGCTGCAGGGGTGAGCGCTCTGCCAGCAGAGAACTCCCGGATAAACAGCAGGCACCCTACGCTCACTTCCGCTTCGGGGTCGTTTGCATCAGTCCCCTTCATCTCTGACCGCTAGAGGGCCGTTTATATACTTTTTTAAATAGTAAAAGTTTCCGTGCGCACAATAAGAAATGAAACACAGTTTTGAGAGTAGTTAAAAAAGAAAAGAAAAGAAAACTTTACCGAAAAAATCATGAGAAAAAAATTTAAATGCAAACCTTGAAGCAGGTTAAAATAATCTTGATATTTCTGAAAGGACCTAAGAAAAGAACAGATTCTCAACTGCCCGGCTAGCTCAGTCGGTAGAGCATGGGACTCTTAATCCCAGGGTCGTGGGTTCGAGCCCCACGCTGGGCGGTTGATTTAAGGCATCTTTCCAACATGCTATTGGTTCTCACAGTCCCTAAGAACTGACCTCAATTCCGAGATTTTTGTTTTCAAACAAGACATTAAAAACTACTAAAACTGAACAAGTTAAAAAAAGGGAACACTGAAACTAGAAAACAATTTCAGATTATAAACACACAGTTAAAGAGTATATGTGTAGAGAAGTATTTGTTACTTTGTGGTCTATTTGAAAGGCAGTTAAGAGATAGAGGACATGAAAAAATAATGAAATTGTAGGGTTGAAGTGATCTCTGTCAAAATGTTTGAAAGGCATAGTTTTAACTTTATGCTCTGCCATATGCGAAAATTAGTTTGGATATCAGCTTTGATTCACAGGGTTTCCTATGCATGTTAATTTCATATCCTTGAATTCCTCTAAGTAAATTAATTTGCTTTGGCCTATGGGAAGGGCTTGTGATTTTTATGGGCTATTTAAACCATTGTGGCTTCTCTGGTGGCTTAGATGGTAAAGCGCCTACCCGCAATGTGTGAGACCCAGGTTTGATCCCTGGGTTGGGAAGATCCTCTGGAGAAGGAAGTGGCAACCCATTCCAGTACTCTTGAGGAGCCTGGTAGGCTACAGTCCATGGGGTTGCAAACAGTCAGATAGGACTGAGCAGCTTCACTTAAACCACTGTAAGATTGTTTTAGTGATTAGTTAATCAGGTAGCTATTGTGGACAGACACAGGACTTTCTTCATCCTTTTTTTCCTAAGTTAGTGATCCAAACTGCAGCAATTTTGGAGTCTCATATTTCGTTTAATATCCTGTGATAAACCATAATGGAAAATAGTCTGTCGTTCCCTTCTCCTCCTGCCCCCAATCCCTCCCAGCATCAGAGTCTTTTCCAATGAGTCAACTCTTTGCATAAGGTGGCCAAAGTACTGGAGCTTCAGCTTTAGCATCATTCCTTCCAAAGAAATCCCAGGGCTGATCTCCTTCAGAATGGACTGGTTGGAGCTCCTTGCAGTCCAAGGGACTCTCAAGAGTCTGTATGTTTCCCTAAAAGAACTCAATTACTTAGGTCAAAACTTTGCTTTTATGTTCACAGCTGAAAATTCTTTTCTTGTCTTAAATATTTTCCATCATTCCCTGCAATTCTCAAACATTCTCCACAATGACCATATGTTATTATCATTAATTCAAGATACAGTTTCAGGCTTTGGAAGAAACACATGGAAAATTTCACAATAAAAAATGAAGATCCCTAAATACTTCTGTTATTAAAAAGGAATATTTAATCTCTAGGTGATGGGAGGTGAAGTAGAATTTTTAAAAAGGCAACTCGTCCAGAGAAAAAGCAAACTAGTAAATTGATGAGGAAGTCAATGAAGATATATTTACTTTTAAATATACATCCATTTTTTAAAATTGAAGATCATTGTTATGGGTTGAATTTGAGTCCTCCTGATATTCATATGCTGGAGTTTTAACCCCTAGTACTTCAGAATGTGACCTTATTTGAAAATAGGGTTGTTACAGATGTAGTTAGTTATAAGGTCATATCAGAGTAGAATATATTTTTAATCCAATTTGACTGATGTCTTTATACATGGGGGAACTATGGACACCCCATGCACACAGAAATGCACATCTAGACACATGGGAGAATGCCGTGTGAAATAAAGGCAGAGATCAGGGTGATATGTTTATAAGCCAAGGGATGCCAAAATTTGCCAGCAAACAACTAAAAGCTAGGGGGAAATCCTGAGACAGATTCTCCCTCAGGGTCCTCAGAAAGAACCAAACCTACCAACACCTTGATTTTGGATTTCTAGCCTCCAGAACTGAGACCACATTTGGTGTTTAACCATCCAGTTTGTGGTATTTTGTTATGATGGCCCCAGGAAACTAACACAATCAGTGTTCTTTTGGGAGGTGATTTTGATTTTAAATTTATTTCAGTATACCTTATATTAAGCAGTTGTCATCATCTTCATTTTCTTTCCTTTAATTTCCAAAGCTGTAGGAAAACAATGGTTTGGATGTGGACCTACACTCAGCTCAAGTGAGGACATTATGATCACAGCTCCTTCAGAAGTAGCATTTAGAAATGAACGCAATCTCAAACAACATTTTCTTATTGTTGACTGCTGATTTATTATGTTGGCTAATGATTTATAATGGTTTGTACATAAAGAATGTTTTCAAAGATATACTAAATTAAACACATTTTATTCTCCCATGGAGTACTTGGAGACTTTATATTTAATTATTCAATAAATAAATCATTTTAAGAAAATGTGCTAATTCTCAGTGGTCCAGTTTTTTTTAACAAGTAAACGGCAAGAGAGAGAGATAGAATGAATTCAATCAAATGAAATGCATGGACTGTGTTTGGATCCTGATTTGAACCAACCAGTCATAAGATTATAATGTGACGCACACAATAGAATCAGAAGATCACGTGAGACAATGCTGGGAATCTGAACACTGACTGGATACTTGAAGATATTAAGGAGCTATTTTTAAATGCAATAATGGTATTATTGTGTTTTTGAAAAACCCTTATTTTTTAGAGATACGTACTTACTTGCTTAGGAATGAAATAGACATGATATTTGGAATCTGTGTGTATTTTGGTAGGGGTGGAATAATTGGGTATCAAAGACACAAGATTGGCCGTACGTTAATAGCTATGGAGGCTCAGAGAGGAGCATGCCAGGGTTCACTGTACCGTTCCCTTTACTCTTGTTTATAGTTTTAAATTTCTATTCATTTACATGCTGGCTCATTATACAAAAATGAGAGTATCTTAACCTCCTTAGCCCAGTGACCAAATTTAGCATCACTAATGAGACACCCAGACATCATGTGCCTCCTGATAGGCTAAAATGAGAAGTGCAGAGCATCACCTATAAATTATTCTTGTCAAAAACACTCATCTTAGATCTAATCGAGTCTTTTAGATGTGACTTAAGTTTATAGGAAATATAGGAAAAGAGAAATGAGTTCAGTAACCCCATGAGTTAACAGACAAATGCAGATTGTCAGACATTCAAAAGAATCAGGTTCTTCAAAAGGCAAATGTCATGAACCGCAAATAATAAAGTATATGTATATGAGTGGACTGTTTTTTTGTGTCAAGGGCTCGCTCTCACTCCCGTGGCAGTCCAGTGAAGCCAATGAACTGTTTTTCCAGAATGCTTTTAAATGTATAAAATCTAAAAACAAGATTATAAAGAAAAACAATGATATTGAAATTGTTGCTGTTCTTGCTTAGTTGCTGAGTGGTGTCCAACTCTTTGCCACCCCATGGACTGTAGCCCTCCAGGTTCCTCAGTCCATAGCATTTTCCAGAGAAGAATATTGGAGTGGGTTGCCATTTCATTCTCTAGGGGATCTTCCTGATCCAGGGATCTAACCTACATCTCCTGCATTGGCAGGTGGATTCTTTACCCCTGAGCCACCAGGAAAGACCTGAGACTGATGTACAGTTATGAACATATTTTAAAATATTCTATGGTAAGGTACATGCTTCATTTTGGTGGCTCATGAAAGGAAATACTAAATTTCACTTTGAATTTGATGAAAATAAAGATGTATTTTTTTCCCCCATCCAAGTTCATGGACCCTTTGAATTGTATCCAGGGACACCTACTTTAAGAACTTCCTGCCTAGATCTGAAAAGACTTTAGAAATTTAACAACCAAATGCAATACCTTGTCATTTAATGGATCTTATTTTAAAAGAACAAGCAATAAACAAACAGAGATAAAAATATTCTAGGAACAAGGGAGGAAATGTGAAATGGGAATGATATGAATTTAGGGAATTATTGTTAATTGTGTTGGGTATAATAATGGTATAGTGGTATGTAGGAGAGAATGCTTTTCTACTTTGGAAATACATACTGAAGAAATCAAGTGTAATATGTCCTGATGTCTTACACACATACAAACACAGATATGTATGCTGCTGCTAAGTTGCTTCAGTCGTGTCTGACTCTGTGCAACCCCATAGACGGCAGCCCACCAGGCTCCCCCATCCCTGGGATTCTCCAGGCAAGAATACTAGAGTGGGTTGCCATTTCCTTCTCCACAGATATATAAGGCAAACATGGGAAAACATTCACATTTGTTGAATTGAGATGATACGTAATATATTGTTTTTTATACTTTCCTGTATGTTTGAAATTTTCATAATAAAATATAAAATAAAGTGATTTAAAAAATATATTTATGGTATAGACATGATAGGGACTTTCCTGGTGGTCCAGTGGCTAAGACACCACATTCCCAATGCATGGGGCAGGGGTTCTAGCTCTGATCAGGAAACTAGATCTCACATGCTACAACCAAGAGTTTGCATGCCACAACTAAAGATCCTGTGTGCTGCAACTAAGACCCGGTGCAGCCAAATGAATAAATAAATAAATTAGTTTAAAAGACTCTCTGTTTAAAAATATAGATATGGTAAAGTGCATGATTCATAAGTGTACAACTTGATGAATTTTTACATTTGTAAACACCCGTATAATCACATCAGGTTAAGGTTTTAGAACATTCCCAGAACCCTGAAGTCCCTAATGCCCCTTTCTAGTCAATTCCTCTTCTTCACCAGTTAACCACTTACCCTGATTTCTAACACAATTGTTAAAGTATATCGTCTTTAGTGTCTGGCTTCCTTGACACAAATGACTTACTCTTATATTAAAACAAGTTTTTACAGACTGGTAATACTATGTACGTAAAGATGTGGGAAAACAAGCTCTCTCTTTAATTGCTGGTTGAAATGTAAGTTGATGAAGGCTTTCATAAGTTTAAAATGTCCACAGTCTTTGACTCATTCTACATATAAGGTCCTAAAAATATAAAAACAATGTGCACAAAGGTTAAGGTTGAAAGACCTGCGTTTCTAACAGTGAAAAACGGAAAGCAATCTAAATGTCCGGTAACAGAACTAAGGTTAGATGTATGCAAGCTGAGTCACTTCAGTAGTGTCCAACTCTTTGTGACCCTATGAACGGTAGCCCACCAGCCTCCTCTGTCCGTAGGATTCTCCAGTCAAGAATACTGAGTGGGTTGCCATTTCCTCCTCCAGGGATCAAACCCGTGTCTCTTATGCCTTCTGCATTGGCAGGCACTAGCCTGCCGATTCGGAGAAGGCAATGGCATCCCACTCCAGTGCTCTTGCCTGGAAACTCCCATGGACGGGGGAGCCTTGTGGGCTGCAGTCCATGGGGTCGCTGAGTCGGACACGACTGAGCGACTTCACTTTCACTTTTCACTTTCATGCTTTGGAGAAGGAGATGGCAACCCACTCTAGTGTTCTTGCCTGGAGAATCCCAGGGATGGCGGAGCCCAATGGGCTGGCGTCTGTGGGGTTGCACAGAGCCGGATACGACTAAAGCGACTTAGCAGCAGCAGCAGCAGCCTGCCGGTTTACCACTAGCACCATCTAGGAAGCCCAAATTTAGATAAATATGATCTATTTATACTATAGTATATCATGAATAGTTAAAAATGTGAGGACACATATGCAATTGGAGTGACCTCTAAGCCATATCATGATGTTAAAAAAGAAGAAGACACAGAACAATATATATAGTCCATTTATAGAAAAAGAAAAAGCAATTAGGGAACGTAGAAAAGTGTCCATGCAAAATGATGGGGTGGGGGGGGGGGGGGGGAAAAGAGGGAAAAAAAAAAAAGGCCTCAATTTTTTCC
>SJYT01069956.1:326735-412118 GCA_006410635.1 Cephalophus harveyi | reverse complement strand
GTAAATGAGGGAAAATAAAAAGAGTCCTCAACTTTTGCCCTGTATATCTCTGAATTGTTGCATCATGGATGACTCAAATATTCAAATAGTACTTGAATAATTAAAACATAAAGCAAAAAATTTTGATTTTTAATATAAATGGAGAAAGAACACAATGTGGGTGCTAAGATACTCAAACAACTTATAAGAGTAGTACCTTTGATGGGGAAGGGGCAGATAAGGGACTGAAGTAGGAAAGACACTTTTCACTATCTTCATTTTTATATTAAAAATTGAATTATTGGATTATTTTGAAATATTTTATATTCAAAACATTTTTAAAAAAGAGTGTATTTCAGAGTTTTGGTGGTCACAAAGATGTGTCACAAAGAGGCCCTTGCCCCCTTTTCGTGTACTCTAAGAAGTAGTACAGACCAGATGCTGTACAGAGAGACAGAGTGAGGATTCTTTGTGGGTTTCTGTGGTCAAAGAAGGGGTTGTGTTAAAGGAAGATTGAAGGAGAACTTGGAGTCAGATAAATGGAGAGTGGTCTGGAATTCATGTGGTGCATACTATGTTCAGAGGAGGGTTTAGAAAAGGCATGGAGACAAGAATGAAGCCTGGAGGAAGGCTGGGGACTGTTTGCGGAGGGACTTAAAATGCCAAACTAAGGACTTTGGGATTTATCCTCTGTAACATTTGTTGAGCACCAATTCACTGTTCAGTATGTCACTAAGCTTTCCATGAAAGGAAGGTGTGTGTGGGCTCAGCCTGTCCAGCTCTTTGAGACCAATTGCAACAAATTGCAACCAATTGCACAAATAGGGCCCTGCAGAGTCCTGACATCAGTATAACAATGATAGGGACACAGTAAAGGAACAAATAGTAGGTGATTAAATAGTTGATCCTCTGTCCATGGAGTTTCCAGGCAAGAATACTGGAGTAGGTTGCCATTTCCTTCTCAGTGGATCTTCCTGACGCAGGGATTGAACCTGCTTCTCTTGTGTCTCCTGCATTGGCAGGCAGATTCTTTACCACTGTGCCACCTAGGAAGCCCTTTCCATGCAATTTCACAGTAAATCAATGGAAAGCTGCTATTATTCTCCCCATTTTGCAGCTGAGTAAATTACAGACTTTTGGAACAGGGGTATGACAAGATGAAATTCATTTAAATTGTGTGTACATTCAATAATAGCTCAAAGAAAATAGGTGACAGAAAATTGCACAAATAGGGCCGTGCAGAGCCCTGACATCAGTATAACAATGATCAGTTCAGTTCAGTCGCTCAGTCACAGTAAAGGAACAAATAGTAGGTGATTAAATAGTTAATCCCATTAGGCTATGGTAAGTAAAGAAAAAAGTATGGGAGACCCCTGTAAGTTAATAATTACTCAAGAAAGCAGTTCTTGACCATAAAACCAAGCAGGCTGGCTAAGCAACAAAGACTATGCATCGGAAGCGTGGGACGTGCCCCAACACAATAAAGCAATGGTGCCATGAGGCCCATATTCTGCCCAATGAGCTCAACAAGTTAATGATCCCTAGGACATACTCTCTGCACACACACACACATACAAAAAACAAAAATTTATGGAAAGGTGACACTTCAAAGTAAAGACTCTCACTGTACTGAGACTTGAAATAATTTTTCCATAGTGCAGTGACAGTCCTGGTTTGACCAAGGGAGAAAACTCCCTTGCCCATCCTGGAGAAGAACTGATGACGGAAGTATGATGCCTACTCAAGAAAGAGGAAGAAGGTGGTCTTTCCTGCCTGCCCCACCCTCACCCCCCGTTTTCCTTTGTTTATAAAACTGTAGCCAACTAAGTTCTTGGGGCTTGGTATCTCCTCGTCCACCCTTTTGTAAGCCCCACAAACTCCTAATAAATCACTTTTTTTTTTTTTTTAGAAAAAAGCTCAATTGCTTAAATTTGTTTTTAATAGAGGATATTTGCTTTACAATGCTGTGTTGGTTTCTGCCCTACAACAATGGGAATAAGCCATATACATACTTGTATACTCCCCTCTTGAACCTCCCTCCTGTTCCACCCACCTTCCCACCCCTCTAGGTCATCACAGAGCACTGGGCAGAGGTCCCTGTGTTATATAGCAGCTTCCCACTAGCTATCTGTTTCACTCATGGTAATGTACATATTTCAGTGCAACTCTCAATTCATCCTACCATCTCCTTCCTTCACTGTGTCCACAACTCCATTCTATACATCTGTGTCTCTATTTCTGCCCTGCAAACAGGTTCATTAGCACCAAAATAAATCCTTTATCTGTCACCTTGCCCCTCCCTGAATTCTCTCTGAGCTGAGGCATAAAAGGACTAGAGCTCCTCAGAGCCCCTACCCACACCACCGAGTGGTTTCAATGTGGTATTCACAGTAGCATCTCTTGGAGGTGGGCAAAAGCCACTAGCTCAAAAAGCCGCAGTTCAACCCCAAGCCTGCCTAGTGTCTCCCACTTTGTTTTCATTTCCGTGTGATCCAGGCTGGAGAAGGGGAGGAAGAGGACCTGACAACTGGCCATCAGTCGGATTAAATAAACTGGCAGTGAGCTTGGTAAACAATGAAATTTCTAGATGCAGACTTCATTAACTATCCTTTTTCAGTCAGATTGCTAGCCTTAAAGCTTTCCTATGCAGGAATTATGAGTCTCTTGGACTGCAAAGAGAACAAACCAGTCAATCCTAAAGGAAATCAATCCTGAATATTCATTGGAAGGACTGATGCTGAAGCTGAAGCTCCAATACTTTGGCCACCTAATGTGAATAGCTGACTCATTAGAAACGACCCTGATGCTAGGAAAGATTGAGGGCAGGAGGAGAAGGGAGTGACAGAACAAGATGATTGGATGGCATCACCAACTCAACAGACATGAGTTTGAACAAACTCTGGGAGACAGTGAAGGACAGGGAAGCCCTGGCATGCAGCAGTCCATGGGGTCACAAAGAGTCGGACACGGCTTAGTGACTAAACGACAGCAATGTAGGAACTACTCTGGGTGCTACTGCTATTTGGTAATTTTGAAGTCCGTATCATTGTGGCCCCATACTGCACATGTGCTTCCGCAACTGGACCTCTTCCATCCTTTTACTGTGGGTAACGCATCATTTCCCTTCCCCTAGCCCCAACAACACACAAAATCAAATTTAGTCTTTAATAACCTCAGGCGGCCCTGGGGTGGGGGTGGGGGAGAGAATTAGGGCTGTCTCTTATACACATCTCATGCAAACTCTTGGTTGTAGCATGTGAGATCTAGTTTCCTGATCAGAGCTAAGACACCACATTCCTGGGGGTGGGGGAGAGAATTAGGGGGTGGAGGGTGGCAAGAGACCACCGCCCCTTCCCCACTCTGCCCTGCTCAAGCTCCTTGGAGCTACCAGTCCTGGCATGCCCTGGGGGTGGTGCTGGGGCAGGAGCCCTGAAAGGCCTGTCTGCTCGAGGGGCCTAGGCAAATCGAGCTCAGAGGGGTGTCCAAAGCGGGAGTTAAGTAGGGCAGAGCATAGGGCAGGTAGTCAGCAGCGGTGGGAGGAGGCGCCACTGGCCAATCATCATAAATGGTGCTGAAGCAGGACCAGCAGCCTAAATTCCAGGAGCACGACTCTGAGCCCCTGGAAAAAGGCACCTAATGGACTTCTAATCCTTTGTGAAGTCACGTAGGCCTTGGGAAGCATCACTAGGAACAAAGCTAGTAGAGGTGATGGAATTCCAGCTGAGCTATTTCAAATCCAACAAGACGATGCTGTGAAAGTGCTGCACTCAATATGCCAGCAAATTTGGAAAACTCAGCAGTGGCCACAGGACGGGAAAATGTCAGTTGTCATTCCAATCCCAAAGAAGGGCAATACCAAGGAATCTTCAAACTACCACACAATTGTACACATTTCACATGCTAGTGAGATTATGCTCAAAATCCTTCAAGCTAGGCTTCAACAGTTACGTGAACTGAGAGCTTCCAGATGTACCAGCTGGATTTAGAAAAGGCAGAGGAACCAGAGATCATATTGCCAACATCTGTTGGAGCATAGAAAAAGCAAGGGAATTCCAGAACAGCATCTACTTCTGCATCACTGATTATGCTAAAGTCTTTGACGGTGTGGGTCACAACAAATGGTACAAAATTCTTAAAGAGATGGGAATATCAGACCACCTTAGCTGCCTCCTGAGAAACCTGTATTCTGGTCAAGAAGCAACAGTTAGAACTGGAAGTGGAACAATGGACTGATTCAAAATTGGGAAAGGGCACGTCAAGGCTGTATATTTAACTTATATGCTTATTTAACTTATATGCGGAGTATACATCATGTGAAATCCCAGGCTGGATGAAGTACAAGCTGAAATCAAGATTGCCCAGAGAACTATCAATAACCTCAGATATGCAGTTGACACCACCCTAATGGCAGAAAGCAAAGAGGAACTAAGGAGCCTCTTGATGAAGATGAGAGGAGAGTGAAAAAGCAGGCTTAAAATTCAATATTCAAAAAACTAAGATCAGGGCATCTGGTCCCATCCCTTCATGGCAAAAAATGGAAACAGTGACAGACTGTACTTTCTTGGGCTCCAAAATCAGCCATGAAATTAAAAGATGCTCCTTGGAAGAAAAGCTATGACACATGTAGACAGTGTATTAAAAAGCAGAGATATCACTTTGCCAACAAAGTCAAAACTATGATTTTTCTGGTAGTCATGTACGGATGTGAGAGTTGGACCATAAAGGCTGAGCACCAAAGAATTGATGCTTTCAAACTGTGGTGCTGGAGAAGACTCTTGAGAGTCCCTTGGACAGCAAGGAGATCATACCAGTCAATCCTAAAGGAAATCAACCCTGAATATTCATTGGAAGGACTGATGCTGAAGCTACAATACTTTGGCCATCTGATGAGAAGAGCAGACTTGTTGGAAAAGACTCTGATACTACGGAAAATTGAGGGCAGGAGGAGAAGGGGGTGACAGGATGAGATGTTTGGATGGCATCACCAACTCAATGGACATGAGTTTGAGCAAACTCTGGGAGATAATGGACAGGAAAGGCTGACTGCTGCAGTCTACCAGGTGGCAGAGTCTGACACTAGTAGTGACTAAAAAACAACAAATCAGCCGTTGGTGGGCACCGCAGTCATCAGCAGTGTCCTGCTCAGTTGCAGGCCCCGCCTTCTCTCCCCCTCTTCCTTATAATAGGAGTTGTTGAATTGGAGGTTTTGCTTTTTGAATCTGAGTCTGTTCTCCTTTAACTTTTACTGGTTTTAGGATTAAAATCGTTATTCTTCCTTCCAGCAGCTCGGCTCCTGATTTATTGGCCCGTCCTGCAGTAGAGTAGAAAGGGCTAGGTAACAAAGGAGTGGGAGGCCGGCTCCAGGTGTTTCAGATTTGGGGGGCTGGAGTTAGCAAGGGCTGTGCTCCAGGAGGTGACAGGCAGGACTTTGCGCGGGGGGGAAAGTGCATTCCTGCTATTTCAGTGGGTCATTGGGATAAAAATCTCTTGTGAAGGTAAAGCGTTAAAAAAAAAAAAGTCGCTGAGTCGTGTCCGACTCTGCGACCCGTGGACTGTAGCCTACCAGGCTCCTCCGTCCATGGGATTCTCCAGGAAAGAATACTGGTGTGGGTTGCCATTTGCTTCTCCAGGGGATCTTGCCGACCCAGGGATCGAACCCTGGTCTCCCGCATTGCGGACAGACGCTTTACCCTCTAAGTCACTAGGAAGCCTTAGGCGAGCGCCAAAACGGGAGAGGGTGCGTTCGTTGCTGTTCTGAGGAAGAAGGCTCGGAGAAAGTACCCTGTTGTAGGGAGGCCGCGGGTGCGCCGTGGCAGCCGTGGAGTAAGTGATGTGCTGTGCGGAAGGGAGGGAGCGGCGCCGGTGCGGGGCCCCTGCCTGGGCTGACAACAGCTAGGGGGCGGCCTCGAGCTCCTCGGCGGTCCGGCTTGGTGGAGCCGCTGCGCTATGGCTGCGGGGTGGGCTTCGCGCTCGGGGGTTGGAAAAGTGCACTGCGAGATGGCCGCCCGGTCGGGATCGCCCGCGCCCCGAGGCTCGGCTCCCCGGGGGAGCCGCTGCTTTAGGGCAGTCGCAGCGTCCCCTTCTTCTACCGCCACCGTTTGGGAACCGGTTTCCCGGCTCTTTATCTCAGAGAAGTGGGTGGGGACAGGAGAAAACTAGCGTGAGCTTTTGGGTCCGCTTTGTGTTGCCTGAAGGCATCCGTTTGTTTTCCGAAAAGCCTAGTGCGTAGACTTTTTGGAAATGTGCGTGGTCTCTTGCTGTGCCATTCCTTGTAAAGCAATAAATAAAAGCTACCTTTAATGTGGTATTGTTTCCATTTATAAATCCCATTGTCTTGATGTCATCTTTTCAGAACAGCAGTTGTTTGACAAATTGCAATAATATTTGATTAACAGTGATTTTGTTAAAAACAAAACAAGTCCGTGTGCCCCACGCACTGCGCTGTGCTAAGTCGCTTCAGTCGCGTCGGACTCTTTGCGAACCTAGGGACTGTAGCCGGCCAGGCTCCTCTGTCCTTGGGATTCTCCAGGCAAGAATACTGGAGTGGGTTGCCACTTCCTTCCCAAAGGGCTCTTCCCAACCCGGGGATTGAACGCCTCTCTTCCACTGGCAGGCGGGTCTCTACCACTAGCGCCACCTGGGAAGCCCGGTACAGTGAGGCCAAACAATAGCATACCCAAAGAGCAGGGGCCAGGTCCCACAGACGGCGGCCCAGGGCGACTGCCGCTGCCATTAGGTCACAGAGGCAGGGATGGAGGAGAGGTTCACCGTTGCCTCAAGGCCTCAGCTGGCCAGTGGGTGACCTTGGTGAGGGCGCTGGCGCTCTGCCCCCACCTGTTCCCTAGGGCCCCCAGCCTACCCACTGGCCTGAGGCCCGGTGCACTGGAAGGAACGCTGGAGGGCGGGGGAGGCGGGGAGAGGGCCAGAATCAGTCTCTTACACGCCTGAGATCCAGTCGTCCGCCAACCTTTGGCTGAAGGGGCCCACTACGGGTTGCTCGTTGACTTTGGGTCGCTTGGGGGAGGGGCCCGCTACGGAGCCCACCAATGGCTGAGCAGGACCACTAATAGTTCCAACCGTTGCCTGGTAACGGGGTTGAGGGGAGGGGGGGAAATGACACACAGCAACAACAATGTGCTAATGATTGCGCCTGGTCCTCATTCTATGAAGGTTTGAAAGCTGAGTTTTTATTGTCTTTGATCAACATGTCTTGGCTAACGGTAGTATCGGATTTCCAGTGGAAGACAGCTCTTTATTTTTTTGGCCGTGCCTGGGGCATGTGGGAGATCCTAGTTCCCTGACCAGGGATCAAACCCCTGCCCCCTGCAGTGAAAGTTCAGTCTTTACCACTGGACCGCTAGAGAAGTCCCAATAGCCCTTTAATTTCCACAGTTAACACATCTATTAATTTATATTATAGTGGAGACAATAGAAACTAAAGTGGAGTGAAATTCTATAAGGCTAGCAAGAACACTTTATAGAATTCCGTTTTGTTATGATTCTCTGGTGGCTCAGAGGTTAAAGCGTCTCCCTAGACCTGGGTTCGATCTCTGGGTCGGGAAGATCCCCTGGAGAAGGAAATGGCAATCCACTTCAGTATTCTTGCCTGGAGAATCACATGGACGGAGGAGCCTAGTAGGTTACAGTCCACGGGGTTGCAAAGAGTCGGACACAACTGAGCGACTTCACCTTCACCTTTTGTTATTATGGATGTAGTTGGAGTTATCATAGATGTCAAGAAACCTGCAAAAATTGTTGTTTTAAGGAGTTTTCAAACTTTAATGTGCATTAGAATTACTTTGAGTCGTATGACTCAAAACCCATGTATTTGTAACTTTATGGAATATTTAAGAGGTTACCAAGGGTGTTTCTGCTCTCTTTTAAGTTAATTTAACTTTGGCTCTGCTGGGTCTTTACTGCAATGCGGACTTTTCCCTAGTTGTGGCAAGCTGGGGCTGCTCTCTGGTTCCTGTGTGTGGGCTTCTCATTGTGGTTGTGATGGCTTCTCATTGTGGTTGTGGTGGCTTCTCATTGTGATTGTGGTGGCTTCTCTTGCGGTGGAGCAGCGGGTCTAGAGTGTGCAGGCTTCTGTGGTTGCAGCCCACAGGTTCAACACAGTGGTGGCTCCCAGACTCCAGAGCACAGGCTTGATAGTTGTGGCGCAGGGGCTTAGGTGCTCTGCAGCAGGTTGGATCTTCCCGGATTAGGGACTGAACCCTTGTCTCCTGTATTGGCAGGCAGATTCTTTACCCCTGAGCCACCACAGAAACCCCCACTCTGACTCTTAATACCTGCTTCCTCCCACCCTGTGAAGGTGTGTGACTACCTTCTATGGATTGTTTTTCTTAAAACCTAGATGTTTTAGGTCCATCTAGTCAAGGCTATGGTTTTTCCAGTGGTCATGTATGGATGTGAGAGTTGGACTGTGAAGAAGGCTGAGCACTGAAGAATAGATGCTTTTGAACTGTGGTGTTGGAGAAGACTCTTGAGAGTCCCTTGGACTGCAAGGAGATCCAACCAGTCCATTCTGAAGGAGATCAACCCTGGGATTTCTTTGGAAGGAATGATGCTAAAGCTGAAACTCCAGTACTTTGGCCACCTCATGTGAAGAGTTGACTCATTGGAAAAGACTTTGATGCTAGGAGGGATTGGGGGCAGGAGGAGAAGGGGACGACCGAGGATGAGATGGCTGGATGGCATCACGGACTCGATGGATGTGAGTCTGAGTGACCACCGGGAGTTGGTGATGGACAGGGAGGCCTGGCGTGCTGCGATTCATGGGGTTGCAAAGAGTCGGACACGACTGAGTGACTGAACTGAACTGAACTGATGTATATTATTTTTCAAAAGACACATGCTATTGCACACTTAATAGATTATAGTATATTGGGAATGTAACTTATTTTTTAATATTTTTTAAAATTGAAGTATAGTTAATTTACAACTTTGTGTTAGGTTCAGGTGTACAGCAAAGTTATTCAGTTATATATATATATATACATTCATGCTCTGATTCTTTTATATTATAGTTTATTATAAGATATTGGGGCTTCCTTGGTGGCTCAGCTGGTAAAGAATCTGCCCACAATGCAGGACACCTGGATTTGATCACTGGGTTGGGAGGATCACCTGGAGAAGCCCATGAACTTCCTTGTTTTCCCTGATGGCTCAGATGGTAGAGAATCCACCTGCAGTGTGGGAGATCTGGATTTGATCCCTTGGTTGGGAAGAAAGATCTCTTGGAGGAGGGCATGGCAACCCACTCCAGAATTCTTGCCTGGAGAATCAGGCAAGAGGAGGAGCCTGGCAGGCTATAATCCATCGGGTTGCAAAGAGTCAGACGTGACTGAGTGACTGAGCACAACATAAGATATTGAGTATAGTTCCCTGTGCTATACAGTGGGAACTTATTTATTTTATATATATTGTAAGTATCTGCTAATCCCCTCTTCATGGATTATTGTCTTGTCATAGCGAAGGGCCTTGTATAACTCAGTGAAGCTATGAGTCATACCGTGCAGGGCCACTCAAGATGGATGGGTCATAGTGGAGAGTTTGAAAACTAGAGAAGGGATTGACAAACCACTCCAGTATTCTTTTCACAAGAACCCCATGAACAATGTAAAAAGGCAAAAGATATGACACTGGAAGCTGAGCCTCCCAGGTTGGTAGGTATCCAATATGAGGTATCCAATATGCTCTTGGGGAAAAGCGGAGGGCAATTACTAATAGTCCCAGAAAGAATGAAACTGCAGGGCTGAAGCAGAAATGACACTCAGTTGTGGATGTGTCTGGTGGTGAAAGTAAAATCTGATGCTTTAAAGAACAATACTGCAAAGGAACCTGGAATGTTAGGTCCATGAATCAAGGTAAATTGGATGTGGTCAAGCAGGAAATGGCAAGAGTGAACAATCGACATCTTAGGCATCAGCAAACTAAAATGGACAGGAAAGGCGAATTTAATTCAGATGACCATCATATCTAATACTGTGGCCAAGAATCCCATAGACCAAGAGTAGCCCTCATAATCAACAAAAGAACCTGAAGTACAGTACTTGGGTGCAATCTCAAAAATGACAGAACGATCTTGGTTCGTTTCCAAGACAAACCATTCAACATCACAATAATCCAAGTCTATGCCCCAACCACTGAGGCCAAAGAACCTGAAGTTGACCAGTTCTATGAAGACCTAGAAGATCTTCTAGAACTTACACCAAAAAAAGAGAAGTTCTTTTTCATCATAGAGGATTGGAATACAAAAGTAGGTTGTCAAGAGATACCTGGAGTAACAGGCAAGTTTGGCCTTGGAGTACGAAATGAAGCAGGGCAAAGACTAAGAGATTTTGGCCAAGAGAACACACTGGTCATAGCAAACACCCACTCCCAACAACACAAGAGATGACTCTGTGCAAGGACATCACCAGATGGTCAATAATGAAATCAGATTGATCATTTTCTTTGCGGCCAAAGATGGCGAAGCTCTATACCATCAGCAAAAACAAGACCTGGAGCTGACTGTGGCTTAGAGCATCAGCTCCTTAGAGCAAAATTCAGGCTTAAACTAAAAAAAGTGGGGAAAACCACTAGACCTCTCAGGTATGACCTAAACCAAATCCGTTATGATTATACAGTACAGGTGACAAATAGATTCAAGGGATTAGATCTGGTAGATCTGGTAGACAGATTATCTGAAGAGCTATGGACAGAGATTCGTGACATTGTATAAGAGGCAGTGAACAAACCATCTCAAAGAAAAAGAAATGGAAGAAGGCAAAGTGGTTGTCTGAGGATGCTTTACAAATAGCTGAGAAAAGAAGAAAAGCAAAAAGCAAAGGAGAAAGGGAAAGATAAACTCAACTGAAAGCAGAGTTCTATAGAATAGCAAGGAGAGATAAAAAGGCCTTCTTCCATGAACAATGATAGAGGAAAATAATAGAATGGAAAAAGACTAGAGACCTCTTCAAGATAACTGGAGATATCAAAGGAACATTTCATGCAAAGATGGGCATAATAAAGGACAGAAACAGTATGGACCTAACAGAAGCAGAAGAGATTAAGAAGAGGTAGCAAGAACACACAGAAGAATTGTACAAAAAAGGTCTTGATGACCCAGATAACCAGATGGTGTGGTCACTCACCTAGAGCCAGACATCTTGGAGTGTGAAGTCAAGTGGGCCTTAGGTAACATTTCTACCAATAAAGCTAGTGGAAGTGATGGAATTCCAGTTGAGCTATTTCAAATCCTAAAAGATGATGATGTTAAAGTGCTGCACTCAATATGCCAGCAAATTTGGAAAACTCAACAGTGGCCACAAGACTGAAAAAGGTCAGTTTTCATTCCAATCCCAAAGAAGGGCAGTGCTAAAAAATGTTCAAACTACTGGCAATTGCATTCACTTCCCATGTTAGTAAGGTTATGCTCAAAATCCTTCAAGCTAGGCTTCAGCAGTATTTGCATCAAGAACTTCCAGATGTAATGTACATGCTGGGTTTAGAAAAGGGAGAGGGACCAGAGATCAAATTGCCAACATTCCTTGGATCATAGAAAAAGCAAGGGAATTCCAGAAAAAACATCTACTTCTGTTTCATTGACTTTGTGAAGCCTTTGACTGTGTGGATCACAACTGTGGAAAAATTCTTAAAGAGATGGGAATATCAGATACCTTACCTGCCTCCTGAGAAACCTGTATTTGGGTCAAGAAGCAACAGTTAGAACCAGACATGGAACAAGTGAGTGGTTCAAAATTGGGAAAGGAATATGACAAAGCTGTGCATTGTCATCCTGTTTATTTAACTTATATGCAGAGTACATCATGTGAAATGCCAGGCTGGATGAAGCACAAGTTGGAATCAAGATTGCCAGGAAAAATATCAACAACCTCAGATACACAGTTGATACCACTCTAATGGTAGAAAGCAAAGAGGAACTGAAGAGCCTCTTGATGAGGGTGAAGGAGGAGAGTGAAAAACCTGGCTTAAAACTCAGCATTCATAAAACTAAGTTCATGGCGTTTGATTCCGTCACTTTCTGTTAAATAGAAGGAGAATAAGTGGAAGCAATGACAGATTTTCTCTTCTTGGGTTCCAAAATCACTGCAGATGGTGGCTGCAGTCATGAAATTAGAAGATGCTTGCTTCTGGGAAGGAAGGCTATGACAAACCTAGACAGCATATTAAAAACCAGTGGCATCACTTTTCCAATGAAGGTCCATATAGTCAAAGCTATGGTTTTCCCAGTAGTCAGATGTGAGTTGGACCATAAAGAATGATGAATGCTGAAGAACTGATGCTTTTGAATTGTGGTGCTGTAGAAGACTTTTGAGAGTCTTTTTGACTGCAAGGAGATCAAACCAGTCAAACCTAAGGGAAATCAGTCCTGAATACTCATTGGAAGGACTGATGCTGAAGCTCTAATACTTTGGCCACCTGGTGAGAAGAGCTGACTCATTGAAAAAGACTCTGACTCTGGGAAAGATTGAGAATCAGTTGACAGAGGATGTGGTGGTTGGATGGCATTACCGATTCAGTGAACTTGGGTGAACTCCGGGAGATGGTGAAGGACAGGGAGGCCTGCTTGCTGCAGTCCATGGGGTCACAAAGAGCTGGACATGACTTAGCAACTGAACAACAACAACAATCTGCTGATCCCAAACTCCAAATTTATCCCTTTCCACCCCTTTCCCCTTTGGTAACCATAAGTTTGTTTTCTATGTTTTTGAGTCTGTCTCTGTTTTGTAAATAAGTTCGTTTGTATCATATTTTAGTTTCCACACATAAGTGATACCATATGACATTTGTCTTTCTCTGACTTACTTCACTTATTATGATAAAATCCAGGTCCACCCATATTGCTGCAAATGGTATTACTTTTTTCATTTTTATAGCTGAGTAATATTCCATTTTATTATATGTTCCACAACTTCATTATCCATTCATCTGTTGATGGACATTTAGGTTGCTCCCTAATGACAATTTTAAACAGTGCTACAATGAACATTGGGGTGCACATATATTTTCAAATGATAGTTTTCTTTGGATATATGTCCAGGAGTGGAATTGCTAGATCATGTGGTAGCTCTATATTTAGTTTTTAAGTGAACTTCCATACTGTTCTCCATAGTGACTGTACAAACTTACATTCCCACCAACAGTGTAGGAAGTTTGCCTCTTCTCTACACCTTCTCCAACATGGAAATTTAATTTTTATATGCACTGGGAAACCAAAAAAATAGTGCCACTTTCTTTATTGCAATATTCATTTTATAGCAGTGGTCAGGAATTGATCCCACGGTGTATCTGAGGTCTGCCTTAGAAAGGAGGTTCCAGGTGGAGAAGCGAGAAATAGTGAAGGGACTCAAGGGCCAGCCATGGGTGACAGCTGAGTGCTGCTCCTCAGAGGTCGAGCCTCCTCACCCACATTCTGTTGTCCACAGCACATCCTCTTGGGTCCAGCACTAAGATTTCTCCTTCCTCACAAATCCAAAAACCTCTGGAACGTGTGGTGCAGATGAAGTCGCCAGCCAGCCTATTCCCGCTATGTGTCCATCAGGAGGGGATGGTCCAGAACTCACTCCGAGATGCTGGCGAGGGCAGCAGCCCCTCTGCCCTTCCCGCTCTGTGTCGGGGTCCATCAGTGGACTTAACTGTCAGCTCCTTATTCATCTCCCCGGGTTGGGGTTGAGCCCACGCCATCTCACCTGGGGACTTTTCCTTCCGTGATGGTCATAAAGTGGCTTTCCCTCTTGTGTCACTGATCGTGGTCAGCAGTTTTCCAAAAGAACAGGCTGATGGAGGCTTATCCTTGGACTGACAGGCAAGAAGCAATTTGACCGATGTTCACACTCTTGACATCCCTGGAGACCCTTGGAGCCCGTCTTTGGGGCTCACCATCCTCTCCTCCCAGTCCCCGTTGGGCTGCCTGGCTTTCCAGAGGCACAAGGCATGAGGCATGGACGCTCCTGACCTAGTTCCCATGGTGAGTGTTGATCCCCCCAGCTGTGATGCTTTTACTGAGATCCAGCATTTCAAGCCTTCAGATTGACAGGTAGAGGTTACGTGGCCAGAGAGAATATTCTTCCTGGTCCCCTACCTCTAGGGCAGACCAGTGCCACCAGCTGCTGGACACAAGGTCTTCCTGAAACCCCTAGTTTCCCCTCCCTCTGTGGGCATGTGTGGGACAAACACAGACCTGGGGCCAGTGGAGCCTTCTGTAGCCCACCTGCTGCTTCCTGGGTGTGGGACCCAGGGTGGGCACCATTACTTTCGGCCATGATTTCTTGGTCCACAAGCTGCAGTGATGATCCTCCCTGTTGGTGTCAGAGTGGCCAGACCGTGCCAGGATGTCCCCAAGTCCCCTTCAGGGGCTCCCCAAAGCCTTTCCCGGCCTTAGACCCAGAGTGGAGGTGGCCACTGCTGTGGGCCCACTGTCCTTGTCCATCCTTTTCCCAGTAGCCTTTACACTAACCAGTTGCTGACCCCTTTCTGCTTTCTCTCCCCCGCCTCAGCTGGGAGGAACCTGGTCTGTCGTATTCCTGGGTCCCCAGCCTTGGCGAGCCCAGCACAGAGCAAGCTTCTGATCAGAGTTTGTGTAAGGAGTGCTCACTGCTGGACAGCCCTTTATCCCCGTCTCTGTCTGATGCAACTCTCTGCTCCCTGAGAAGTCCTCCTTACCTGGCGATTCCTGCTTGGAGCTGAACTGAAGCCCCAGGGCCTCACTCCCAGCCGCTCTCTGGGAGATGCAGAGCAGGTAGTCACCCGCATTCCCTGGACAGCTGCTTGCTGGGCTCACCTGGGCACACGAGGGAAGCTTCCTCTTCCGCACGGAGAGAAAAGGTGCCAGTCACACCCATGAGCTGGGCCTCTGGGGGTGGGGGCAAATCAGACAAAAGTTTTGATGTCCAGGAGCTAAACACCCAAGCAAGGATATGCACGCACCTGAATTTGGTGAGGGCAGAAGGGAGATGGAGCTCAGCCTCCAAGAGAAAGGGGGCAGGAGGAGGGCAGAAAGCAGGAGAGACAGATGGCGCAGGTCTGTACAGACACACCACAGGCCTGCCCAGTCTCGCATTCTACACATGTGCCCACCTTAGGTATGCACAAGCCTGTGTGTGCTGAGAGCCTGCTCCAGAGAGTGGAGTTTCTGGAAGTCCGTGGGGACTATTGCATGGGCATCAGAAATGATGGACTGTATGTGTTGGAGTCTCAGGTAACCAGAAACATTGCTGGTGGAATTGGAAAGCCATGCAATCTATTTGAAACATTGTTTGGAAATTTCTTATTACACACTCATTCTGTGAGCTACTAATTTTGCTTCTTTTGTATTTAGCCAGAAGAAATGAAACCTTATGTACACCAAAGATTCATGAAGGCTTCTGGTGGCTTTATTCATAATAGCTCCAAACTGGAAGCAACCTGTCCATTAACATGAAAATGGATATACAAACTGTGATACAGTCACACTGCCCAGCAATAGAGTTACAAATAAACAATGCCTGTAGTCATGTATGGATGTGAGAGTTGGGCCATAACGAAGGCTGAGCACTGAAGAACTGATGCTTTTAAACTGTGGTGCTGGAGAACATGCTTGAGAGTCCTTTGGACAGCAAGGAGATTAAACCAGTCCATCCTATAGGAAATCAACCCTGAATCTTCATTGGAAGGACTGATGCTAAAGCTGAAAATCCAATACTTTGGCCACCTGATGTGAAGAGCTGACTCTTTGGAAAAGATCCTGTTGCTGGGAAAGACTGAAGGCAGGAGGAGAAGAGGGCAACAGAGGATGAGATGGTTGGATGGCATCACTGATTCTGTGGACATGAATTTGAGCAAACTCCAGGAGAGGGAGGACAGGGAAGCTCGGTGTGCTGTAGTCCTTGGGGTCACAGAATTGGACATGACTTAGCGACTGAACAGCACCAACGTAGGTAAATCCTCAAAACCTGTGAAGCAAATGAGAACTGGCACCAAACAGCACATATATTGACTCCATTTTTATGTCTGTGAGGACAGAGCAAATCTAGAGTGATCTGGATAAGAGCTGCTTTTGGGGGTGGGGTGCACTGTGGCGGGTATTCTGATCTCAACCCTGCTGGTGGTGAAAACACACCCAACTGTGTTTGATATTTGTGCTTTTAGCTGTACATAAAATACTCCTCAATAAAATTATTGTTGTTAAAAATTACTTCTGATTTGAAAGCAAAATTCCTTGCTTAAGTAGCCACACTGTAGAGTTGCAGAGGTTTGTGGACTTGGCAGGTCTAAGCCACTTCACAGGTCTGGAACCCCTTGGCTCCTCTGAGAAAGCCTTGCTATATCACCCGCTGATACTGCACACCCCTTCCTGATCTCCTCCATGGGGCCTGAGACCTTGCCTTAGGGTGACCGTGGCCTGTGACAGGCAGACGTGTTCTGACAAACGTCTCTTCGCTGATCACCCTAGGATGGGGGGTGTACTGTGATAATTCAGGGACTCAGCACTGGCTCTGAGTTACCACTCATTTCTGGTGACTTAAAGATACCACCGTGGTTCCACAGTCAAAGTGGGGGGCTTGTGGTGGACGTGAGATAAAAAGAGTTTCATCCCAAGAGTGGGTGTCTGCAGCATTGGTGGGTCTGTGGCCACTTGCCCAGCTTCCAATGTGTGGTTGGAGGGCTTACACTTGGCAGCCGGCGGAGCCCCCATGTGAGTTCCCCTGCCTTGGAATGGACGCCACTTCAGTAGAAATGGGACACAAGTGAAAGTCCTGGCCGTTCCCATCCTTACCATGAGAATAAATCAAAGGTGATTAACTTGCATCCTGGGGGACCTGCAGAGATCTATGGGGCTATCAATGACTTGAGAGGCTTCCCAATGCATCCCCTTATCATTTCACAGCAGAGGCTGGTGGGTAGCTTTGGTTCTCCCTATTCATCTGCAAGGACCACCAAAAACTGGTTTTGGTGGTGACTGGAGGTGCCCCGAGGTGCCCGGGACTTGTCCCGTCTTCCTGCTCTCTGACACTGCACAGCTGGCAGAGGGTCCACAAAATGCCACGCTCGGTCCCACTATTGATATCCTCATGCAGATGGGACCTGCCTTCCTGAGACACAAAAGAGGGAGAACCCCCCTCCCCCACCATAAATAGTCAGGGACCCATCCACTTAAGAACGCTGTGGGGAGACCATGGAGCGTTTCAGGGCCACCCAGCAAAGTGGGAGAAATGTCGCTACACCTAAAAAAGGAGGCATGATGTTTGTGGAGACTTCTAGGATTTTGAAGGCAACCCATCAACTATTCCCAAAGCCTTTACCAAGGAACCTGTAAGGCCATCAGGTGTGAGAGGGGCCCACGGACCTCATCTCCTAATAGACTCAGTGGCACTTAGTGTGGCCAGCAGCAACGCTGCCAGCGAGCAGACCACCGTGCAGAGTGCCAGCGCTCTGGGCAAAGCTGTGCCCTCCTCTGCATGTGACTATTCTCCTCTCTGAGAAACAGCTCCTGGCTACTACTGGCTTCTGGTGGGGACTGAACGGCCGACGGAGACATCAGCGGACTACAGTCCTGACCTCTGAGCGTTATGACCTGGGCCCACGGACCTCATCTCCTAATAGACTCAGTGGCACTTAGTGTGGCCAGCAGCAACGCTGCCAGCGAGCAGACCACCGTGCAGAGTGCCAGCGCTCTGGGCAAAGCTGTGCCCTCCTCTGCATGTGACTATTCTCCTCTCTGAGAAACAGCTCCTGGCTACTACTGGCTTCTGGTGGGGACTGAACGGCCGACGGAGACATCAGCGGACTACAGTCCTGACCTCTGAGCGTTATGACCAGGGTGTGATCTGCCCCGCCCTCCCACGAAATTGGGTCTGCGCAGCTGCAATCTGTCTTCTCGTGGAGACGGTATGTCGAGAAAACCCAGAAGGTGCATGGAGAAGTGGCTCAGAGCCTGCAACGTGTCCTCTTGCTTGTGGCCCCCTCTCCCTCAACTCACACGTCTCGGGGAGTTCCCACTGACAAGATAGGTGGCCGAGGAGAACAGCTTTCAGATGGTTCTCTGTGATGTGGGGGCTCCAGCTTGAGGGTGGGTGGTGAGGGTATTAACCCCCCCCATCTCAAGTGGCCCTGAAAGCTGGTGGGGAAGGGAAATCATGCCAGTGGACAGAACTGGAGCAGAACAAATGGTTATCGCTTGTCTGATCTGAAAGACAGCCAGAGGAATTCACCTACACGTGATTCTTTCCCTCCTCCTGCCTCCTTGGGGCTATTTGGCAAGGTCTAGAGACATTTTTGGTTGTTACACTTGGGTGGAGGGAGCTACTGGCATCTAGTGAGTAGAGGTCAGCCAGGAGCTTGCTGCACATCTTTTAATGCACACAGGACCAGTCTCTACAAAAAACAATCTGGCATCAAACATCATTAACGCCACTCTCAAGAAATCAAGGCTTCTCTGGTGGCTCAGATGGTAAAGAATCTGCCTGCCACGCAGGAGACCTGGGTTGGATCCCTGGGTCAGGAAGATCCCCTGGAGAAGGGAATGGCAACCCACTCCAGTATTCTTGCCTGGAGAATTCCATGATCAGAGGAACCTGGTGGACTACAACCCATGGGGTCACAAAGAGTCAGAAACACTACTGAGCGACTAATCCTTCACTTCACTTCACCAAGGAATCCTGATCCACCTTGATTTATGGACAGGGATGAAGAGTTGACCGGACAGTCAGGAACTTGGAAAGGAGGAGTCAGAGGTCGGTGACGAGGTGTTGTATGGTGCAAAGGAAGATGTCAGTGGACAGCTCTCCTAGACCACGGAGATACTGTGTCCCATGTTTACGCTCACTGCAAGCACCAGGTGCAGAGGAGGCTCTCAGGAATCGAGTGAGTGGGAGAGCAGGCCCTGTAATTCAACCTTCTATCCAGGCATCCTGATGTTTGTTTAACGGGCCCCAGAACAGAGGGACCTGTCTGTAGGGAAGGAAGCTGGGGGTGAATGAAACTACATGATTCCCCCTTCTCAAGGCCAGCCTGGAGGCCACCTGCCAAGCTTGAGAGACCTCTGACGGTGGGGACCAGCGCAGAGACTCTGTACAGCTCCCTCCCTGGGGTGGCCAGTCAGACGCAGCTGGCCGAGGGCACTGGACCTTTCTCATTGTGGAAGGAAGGCCATTTCTCTCACTGGAATAGACATGTGTGGATTCAGATGTGCCTTCCCTGCCTGCAGTGCTTCTGCCAGAAACTACCATTCATGGGTTCAAAGATGCCTCACTTACCATGATGGAGCTCCACACAGTGTTGCTTTTGGAGATGAAGTTCAGCTTCATGGTGATGGGATCACGCATGTGGCTTCACTCACTGTGTGTCTAGCTGACCCAGCAGCAGCGGGCCTGATGGAGCCTGGAATGGCCCACGGGAAGCTGAGCGATGGTGCCAGCAGGGAGTCAGCTCCCCGAAAGGCAGGAGCTCGGGCCAGTGGACCGGATGATTTGAATCGGTGATGGCCATATGGTGGGTCTGTTCCTTGGCCAGCACATACGATCTGGGAGTGGGAGTGGCTCTTGTCCCCATTTTGTCTTGTAACCAAGAACTGTGCTTCCCGCCCCCCATCCTGAGCCCTAGGGGTCGTAGGTCCCCATTCCCAGGGAGGAAGGGGCTCCCCCATGGACCGTGCAGTGGTGTCTCTGGACTGGAGACTGAGACCTGGCCAGCAGCTTCTCAGGCCACTGCCTCAGCCCAGAGAAGGGAGCTGCTGTCTCGCTGGTGATGAACTCTAATTATCAAGGAAAAGCAGAGCTGCTGCTTCACAGAAGGGTTGATCTGTGACATTTAGGGGACTCTTGGGGGTGTGCTTTATTATATCCATGTCCCCCAATAAAAGTTAATGGTCAACTACAGCACCCGACAGGGGGCTGTGATGATTCAGACCTTTTGGGGATGAAAGTTTGGGTTATTTCATTAGAAATGAAAGATCCCAACAAGCTGAGCTTTCGGCTGAGGGTAAAGGAAACAGGACTGATCCTGGAAGAAGGAAGTCAGGAATGCCAACTATGGGCCCTGACCAGTGACAGACACAGGCTTGGTGGGCGTGTCTCTTCTCATTTTCCCCCTTTCTTGGTGTCTGTACACATGTGTGTATACAGAAAATATGTGTATATGTGCACACACACAAATATACATACATGCACATGTGCCTATGAGTGTGCACACACACAAGACTTCCTCTTTTCTTTTGCTTCCAGTACCTCTTAGCGTTGTCCTGGCAATAGTTCACCGCTTGCCAGCTGCAGTTTGTTCTAGTTACATATCCCCCACATGGAAGATCCTGCCATACTGTGTCCCCCTCAAAGACACCAGCGCCCCCTTCTAGGAGGCCTGTGTTCTGCCCTGGGCACCCCCCACCTCTCATGCTTGTAGCTTGTAACCCCCTGGCCCCTGGGCTTTGCCCCCAGCCCTGTGATAAGCTGCACTCTCTCCATGTGACTTCTATGGGCCCTTTTGTGTTTTTTTGGTCTTCTGATCCCTCTTCAACCAAGTCTTACATATATTCTCTCTGTAAAAATAAGTGATATGACTTCTATTTTCCTAAATGATACACGTATTCCATGACTTGCTGGGGACATAGAACCTTCCCTCAGGTCCCTCATTTTCAGAATATACTGGAATTTTGTAGAAAACGGGGACCCGGGAAGGTGAGATGCCTTTCTCAAGGTCATTGAAACGTAGGGGCCAGACTTTCTTTCTCACCGTGCAGAGTTCCTGCCATCTTGGACAGCCTTTTAAGTGCCTCTCGAAGCTGCTGGTAGACGAGTGTGCCTTTTGTCTGGGATTTGCCACCTGTCCTGTAAGAACTAAGCACAGTCTCCCACTTTCTAGCTGAGAAAAAATGTCTGAGCCAGAAATGGAAGGTGGGGACCTGGCAGAACACTGACCCCAGGACCACAGCACCTCTTACAGGCCAGTCAAGCATCTTTCCTCTCCTTCCCCAGCCGTGCCCCCACACTCTCTAAGCGAGACTTGTAGGTCAAGTTGATCCACTGGACAGGCTGCGAGATGCTCCTGGGAGGCCCTGCAGCTTGGAGCTCAGGTTCTTCCATCAGGCAAATTGGAGATGGAATCTTGGTTTCACCACTTACCTTGCCAAATTTCACTTCTTGTCTACACAATGGGGATTTTGACATCTAATTCACAGGGTCGTTGCCTGGATAGAATCTGATGAAGCCTAGAACATGCCTGATGCAGAGCACAGTGGCCACCACCACAACCACTGCCCCCATTCCAGCACCCAGAGGCACATGGCTTTGATTGTGCCGGGGGCCCATACCTGCCTGGGCCAGGCCTGCAGCCCTAGACCTCATCTGAGCCTCTGGAAAGCCCACTTACTTTCTTTTACAGACACATGCCTCTCCTGAACAGCAAAACATGCACAAATAAAACCCCACCATAAAATCCTCTCATTCTCTTGCCCTCCTGGTTGCTCTCTTGCTGATGTTTGGCAAACCCACATTTACGGAAGTTCTATTGTTTTCCGACAGAAAGTGTCCTGACCATTGACAGAAACCTTTGTCTCACATAATAAAACTGCTGGTTTTACAACTCTTCTGATTGGAAGAACTCTTAAATTTGGGTGAGGATGGATGCTTGTTAGAACCCTCTTCATCTGAGCCAAAAGCTTTTCTTAGATGATGTATTACAAGGGACACAGGATTGGGTAAATAATTGGACCAGCCAGTGCTTTACAAACATGTTAATTTTATTGAGTAGGCATCAAAGCTTCTCTCCGTGTCAAGTAATGGAGAAGCCGTATCACACAGATTACAGAGCTATTGTTACTTGAAATAATCTTTCATAAAAGAAAGAAATGAAATACAGTTTTTCTATAAAAAGTGCAGTAGTAGTCATTACTGGAAGTTTTCCAAAATGAAAGCAAGATTTACTACATATTGCAAAAATTGGTTTAGTGCTTTAATACTTTACAAGTAACCCAACCACCAAAGACAAGCTCTTACAATGGGTTGCTTCTCCAAGGATGGACCAAGATGGAAAAGAATATTTGCATTGAATTGGAAGGAACACTTGCAGGTGGAAAGGGGCCCAGGATGACTTGGTCAAGGTAACAAGGTTTCTGACCCCTTTCTGCCTCAGTGTTTTCTTTCGTCCTTGGTAATAAATAAACCGGGGAAACAAAGTAATGTATCTCATCCCCAAATCAGTCAAATGAACCTGTGAAAGAAAGAAGGAAGGGAAAGAGACAGGGAAACTACATTCACTTGCCAGTGCACATGGGAAGAAACCAAGCAATTACACATCAACATCCATCAGTTAAAATGAGACCACTGGTCAAAGCTGAGGGTGAACGGGGTTCAGGCTCCGAGTGGAGACCCAGGGAAGACCCTTGTGGTTCTAAGGGCTCCGTGGCTGGTGGAGAGCCCGGGGCTTGCTCAGGATGTTGAATGATGACTGGCTCTGGGAGGTGGTGTTTCCCTCGTGGACTCCGGGCCATAGCCCGTCTCCAACCATGCTCTAGTTTTGGTCACAAGTTAATGGGACAAGCTGCCCCTCTCCCACCTGCTAAATCATCACTCCAAGGCAGGTGTTTGGATTCCATTCCAGGTAGGTGGGAAAAACTGGATGGGCTGCAGGGCTCTCCTGCCTTGGAGACAAATTTGCGAGGTCCGAGGGGGCAGCCCTGGAAAGCTTGCCCTCTCTGAGGACTGGCAGGACCATCCCCTCATCCTGCCCATCTGTCAGGGCAGCAGTGAGAGGAAGCTTGTTTATTTGGCAATTCAAGCAGAGGGACACACTTGTGTGGGCCCACTCACTGTCTGCTGGGCAGCTGCCGAGCGAATGCTATGAGGGAGCTCTTCCCCCCAAAATGAGGGACCCTAAAGTACGGCACCCAGAGAAATGACATCAAAACCACAGAAGGGGAAGAAGAGAAGGACAAAGGCTTTTTAACCAGGCCCCAGTAGGACAAGGGTCCTATAAGAAGCTTGTAACAGTATTTTGCCAACAACTCTTTTAGGAAAACACATTTGGCCAAAGGACCTAGAAGTAAACACCAAGGTCAGGTGTGTGGGAAGATCAGCCGGGGGAGGACAGATAGTGTGGAAGGGGAGGCGTCCCTCCCCCACGGCGGGCGGGGCCACCTGGGAGCTGGGCCCAAGGATTGTGCGTTGCTTGGCTCTGCAATGGCTGGGCTCTGCCTCCTGCATCACAGACATACCCATGACTGAGGGGGCAACCGGGGGCCCCCAACTTTGTCAGAACAGTCCCCTTCGTCTCCTCCTTCTGCAGGCCTGCTTCTGGTGACATGAGAATGAGTCCTGCCAGTGGTCGTGCTGTTTCCCTTTCCTGAATCATCTGCTGCCACCGAGTTTGCTCTAGGAAGGAAGGAAGGCCTGTCTCCCTGGAGACACGGAAGGCACGGCGTCCTAACGACCCATTATAAGGGCCTCTCCAGAATGCTCCAGGCCCACGATGACCTCATGGAGGGGGCATGATCATGAGAGCTGCCCTAGAGGAAACTGTCCCCACCTCACTATCCCAAAGGGTCCTCTGTAAACAGCAGAGTCCCTTCTCTGTGAGGGAGGACCACTGGGGCAGGCGCTTTTACATGGCATACTTGCCACCATCGGGTCTGGTGCTCACTGCCGCATCTGGTCTTCATGAACCACAGGCTGCCTTATCAGCTAAAATTCTCCCGATTAGGGGCAAGAATAGACTCTATTTGATAAAGGCTGAAGCTGATACTTGTAAGGTTCTTAACAGCTGTCAAATGATTGACTTAATTTCCTTTTTTCAACAAGTATTTCTCCAGCATCCAATACGTATCAGGTGCTGTTGTAGGCACCAGGGGTACAGCAATGAGCGAAACATACAAAAAATTCCTGCCCACATGGAGCTTACATGCTGTGGAGCTGGAGGGAGGCATACAATGAATGAATGAATGGATAATTCACATGCAGCCTTCAAATGGCGATAAATGGGCAGCAGGAGGGTGGGATGTGTTGGGTTATTAAATAAAGAAGTCAGGGAAGGTCTCCTTGAGAGGTGACATTGGTGCAAAGACTGGCAGGTAGTGAAGGGTGAGACATGTGGCTGAGAATGGGTGTCAGCGGAGGACATGCCAGGCAGAAGGGCATGTGCTAAGGCCCTGAGGCAGGCTTGGGTCACTGGGGCAGAGGTTGGAGAAGTATGGGGGTGGGAGTGGTCTTTGTAAGGACCTGGCTGTCCCTTCATCTAAAGTCACCTTTCAGTGTCTGTGCTATCATAGACGTTCTCAAGGAACTGGCTCCACTAATTTATTCTCTTTAAAATAAATGGGTTACTTTCATCTTGAGCATATTCAGCCTATATTTAAAAAAGTAGTGGTAACCCCTATCCTATGTTAAAGAACTGAATGTGTGTTTATGTCTGTGTGTGCCCTTGAGTTGTTTTCTTGAAAGGATGAAAAGGATAAGCAATGGGCACTTTGTGTACACTAATTAGGGTTGGTAGAAATTTGTTTTTGCAATCAAGTAGTAAAACAGAAAATTTCAGCAAATTATTTTGCAAAATAAACAGAAATAGTAATATTGCTAGCCTTGTTCAGAGAGTCTAGTTTCTATGCTATTCCTTGGCTGATGTATGTACCAAGTCAGCCTGGGCGGGAGGGGGGCCTTGGCATCTTGACTCTGTACAAACTACACACACATTTATTCCCGAGGGGTCCATGGAGGGCAGCCCCCTCTCCATTCTCTACTGGGGGGCGTGGAGTGAAGAGAAAGCGCTGGTTTGGGGGAACAAAGCCACCTGCATAACTGTGAACAGTTTTGCACATTGCTCAGAACAGTCATGAAACTTTTCTCAACTGAAGGGTGCGTGTGATAAAGAGTCCTAGACTCATCCCCATGTCAGCAGACCCGTCATTAGAACCATGCTCTAGGGAACCAGGACCCCCACTGGAGAGTGGACTGGGGGGACATGACTGAAACAAGAATGAAGCTGGGTGCCCCTCATTACCCTGGAGCCCCCCTATCAAAGCAGCCAGTTCCAGCAGCAAAGAGAGTTTACAGTTAGGACTGAAGTGCAAGGTGTGGCCCGGGGGTCTCCAGAGAGCCACCGCATTAAGGCTTTTTCAAAGGGGGCACCTGTTCCCTGGTGTCAGGGGTGCCAGTCACTGCAGGGCCCTTTCCTGAACATGCCTGCGCTCAGGTGACAGCAGAATCAGACTGTGGATGGAGGCAATTACGCAGCAGCAAAGGTCTGATGAGGCAGGGCCTGGGCAGCCATGACACATGTTCTCTTCTTATTTATTAGAAGCATTGGAAGAAAGAAAAAGAAAAAAGCACTCGAGGAACTTAATTTGTAAAGTCCACACCACAAGGCGGAAAACTGACTCATATCCTAAAGAAAGAAACCCTCCCAAATGCACGTTACTCCACATCTCTTGTAAACATGAAAGACACAGAGAATAAAACACATGGTTTGGCAAAACTTTTTTTTTTTTTAACCTCGCACAGATTTCCCACCACTGATGGGTACAGCCCTTTTTTTCTTAACTAACGTGAAATATATTTTGATCAGTTAAGTTTATTTCTGCACAATAGTCTGCAAAATAAGCTCGTGGTTGCTAAGCAAGGGTGTGAGAGTCATGTAGCTACGACCCCACCTCAGAGACAGTGGGTACTACCAGGAACATATTTCACACCCCGAGGTGTGCCCCTCTATCTTGAGTCACTAAATTCCTGTCGGTATGCTACCAGAATTAACACATCAAATCACTTTGGAAAACATAAAGTTTGTAAAGTAATACATCCCAACTTTTCAGAACACCATTGAAGCCACAGGGTGGTGATAGGTCAGAAAAAAGTCCACGGTAACTTAGTGAATAGAAAGTATTCATTTAAGAGGAGAGGTGCAGTACCAAAATCCAGGAACAGGAAATGAATCAAGCTTTCCACGGAAAAAGGAAGAGACATTTATACAGTTCCACTGTCAGATCAGATGTGAACAAATAGCAGAAAATGTTTCATCCTCCAGAGCCCACACCGGAGCCCTACCCAACCTAAATTTAGCCCTCCAAGGGGACAACCCCATGACAATATAAGGGTGCAAAATATTGCTCTGTGGCATATTCTGAAAATAATATAAAAATAATTTCTATAGTACAGTTTAAACTTGGCTTGTAAAATATCAACATAGCATAAAATCTACAAACAGAATACACTTAAAAACGCCTTCCTTTCACAATATATTAGTTTTAAAAAATCATATACCCAGGTCACGCAGATGCAGAAAGTGTGAAGCGAATGACTGAAATAACCTCCACTGGGGTTTAGAAGTATCTGGGGTTCCTTCTGGAATTTTACTGTCACTTAGAGACATCCAACAGTCCCAGAAAGGGAAGTTTGGCCAGACCAGGCTGGAGGGGAAGACAGCTCACAAGTGGGACCGTCTGCATCCAGGACCTGTGCCTTGGTGGGGCTCATGGCCTTTCTAGAGTATAGACCGGCTGTTTTCCTTTCCTCTAGTGCCCCAACCCACTTCCTTTCACCCCACTCCACCAAGGGCCCCCAGGTCACAGAAGGACATTAAGGGATCTCTTGACCCACATGTGAAAAGCACAGCTGTTGCTAATGGTTCTTGCGCAGCCTGATGAATTCATTTGGTCTAAGAGATGTCTGGCCAGGGATGAGGGGTAAAGCTCTTGTGAACACGGAGGGTCTGGACCATCACATTTAGCGCAACAGTGGGCTCTCTGTTTTTAACACTGTTTAGAGGAAGGATAGATCCAGATCTCTCACAAGAGGAAATGGCTGTTTGTAAACAATGCTGACCAAGGGCATTGTGTCTTCCACCAGGGAGCGACACCCACAGGTGCTCCGCACATGGAGTGGCTAGTGACCTCATAGAGAGACAGGGAGTCGTCTACTCTGGGGGGAGAGGAGGAGCCTGGGGTCTAGGGTTGGAGTTGGATCTCAGACTCTTATTTATGGCACATATGTCAGATGGGGGTGGGGTAGAGGTGACTGAAATTTGAGGAGCTAGAACAGATCAATGGTTTTTTTATAATACGTGCATATTACACTGCCTAGTTCTTCCTCTCGTACTACAAATAGACTGTTTTAAATCTCGGTTTGCCTTTCTTTTCTGTTTTTTTTTTTTTTTTTTTAAACCTGGCGGAGAGCATGAGAAAGATAAAATATTTGCATAGCCAGTTTTGGAGATTTCTGTTTGGCTGTTATCACGTTGAAAAATTAAACAACACGAGGTTACTTTCTGCCTTGCCTTACTGTGCCTGTGTGTTTGGTTTATGAATGCACAGGGAAGCACTTTCCAAGCTGGCTGCTCCACCTTCTGCGAGATGCAGGGCAGGAGCCGGTGTCTACACGTGCGTGAGGCAGTATTTATTTCCTGTGACTTCACAGCTTTGGATGGCAAAGCAGTTGGTTAGCATAATGTGAAGAATCAGTTCAAAAAGCTGCCACAAACCCTCTTGGTGAGAGATTTTTTAAAAAACTGCTTTTTTTTTTCTTTCAACAAAAGAAACCCCAGTAATATGAGGGTCATGAATGTTTGATTACCGCACATCGAAAGTATTGTTTAGCACGAAGAGTAAAACTTCCAAAAAATTTAAGGTCCTATTTAATAAATAATTTCAAGGAACGACTTATGTAAAACTTGAATAAATGACCGAAAACTCCACCTGCTGTGGATAATTAAAAACAAAAATGAATTACTCACAGGAGATATTCAAATTAGTTTATTATAATTCAAACAAGTAAAAAAAAATTTTTTTTTTTGCTGCTTTTTATGTTGGGGAAAAGCATCCTTTCTGGTGAAGGAGAAGCTGGCTCCAATGAAGAGATGATCTGCCTCCCATGTTTTCTTTAGATACACCCCCAGCGAAGCAGGGCGCTTTCTCTCTTTCTTGGGATTATTAGAGGCTATTCTAAGGCTCTCACAGGTTTTAAAGGATTCTTTTGCTAGTGAGGATTTTACCCATCATTTCTGTATTTCTTGGAAACAAGGTATTTCCTTAGAGAGGCAGGTTTAACGCCTCAGTGTCCTTGGCCAAGAACGGTATTCTCCAGAGGTAATCTTGGAAGGAAGACGCTGCATATTGCTGCTCAAAACAGGGTAGCTAAGGACACATTTTTTTTTTTTTTTTTCCTCAAGAAATGTAAGGAGGCACCAATATAGGGACTGCTCAGGGATGGGGCTGCCCCTAACGTGTTCTGGAGCCACCGTGCGGAGGGGACCCGGACGGGAGCGGCGCGCCTCTACCTGGCTGATCCCAGACAGATGCGGGTGGAGGTGGGGGGGCTCCTTCCCGGCGGCCCTCAGTCCCTGCCCTCTGGAAAGAGGGGCGGGCCGCGTTTCAGGGCGGCCTAGTGGGGGTTGCACAGTGACCGCAAGGTCAAGTCCTCGCCTCTCTCCTGGGGCACCGATGGTCGCTTCCGAGGGGCCTCTCCGGCGACAGTTCACTGGGGAAGGGTCTTCGAAGGAGAAAGGTGAACAGGCTGTCATCTTTGCTCATATACGGGCAACTCCAAATCGTGAGTCCGCAACCTTGCCCTCGGGCCTCATGGTGTCTTTGGAAAGCTCCTGTCACCTGAGCTGGCCCGCACCGGGAGTGACCGCTACACATCACCGCGCCCCGCGAGGTAGCTTGTCCCGTGCCCAGCCTACAGACGCCCGTGGCTTTGATGGCAGTGTGAGTGTCGCTCGAGCCGGGGGCTGTGGGAGGAGGTTTTGCTTATGAGATGGAGCCGCGTATTCCTAAGGGGCCAGAGGGACCACCAGGGCGCCAGTGGGCGGCCGAGTGCCCTGACCTCCAGGGGCCCCGGAAGGGCACAGGTGGAAGCCCGAGGCAGAGCCGCCACCGCGGTCCCAGGGCCGCGCGTTCGCCTCGAAACCCTGGGTGGCAATGATTGCACGCAGGTGACCGCTACATGGAAGAGGTCAGTCGCCGGGTTAGGGAAAAAAAAGCAAAAAAAAAAAAAGCATGTAAAACACTCCCTTCTAAAAACAAAGGGCTGCAAATTTCTTTATTTCTCTTATCGAGGAACAAAAATACCCTTGCAATGGCTATTGAGTTTCCACAGGTACGAGGCAGATGCTAGCTAGCACACCCACTTCCAACAGTATGACTTGTTTCCTATCCGTCTACTACCTGAGTGGCGTCAGTGTAGGTTCAGGCACCATTAGGAACGTTTGACCAAACACGTACACAGCACGGACAGAGGATCGCCGGCCTCCCGGTAGACCAGGGCGCAGAGGAGACACCGACAACGTGGAGAGGACAGCCCGGCGGCAGGGCCGGGCCGCGCGCTCAGGGCCGGGCCGCGCGCGCCTCGCGCCGCCGCCGCAGCTCCTCGCGGTAGCAGTACGAGCAGTAGTGCTCGGTCTCGGCGCGCCCGTAGAACGCGCAGTTCTCGCGCTGGCAGCGCCTCTGCGCGGGGCCCGCACCCGGGCCGCCCCGGCCGCCCTCACCGTTCGAGCGCGCTGCCGGCGCGTCGGCGTCGGCGAACTCCAGGCCGTCGCGCGCCGCGCCGAAGCCGTTGGTGTAGGTCTGCGACTTGGGCTCGGCCGCGCCCGCCGCCCCGGGCAGGGCTCCTGGGACGGCGCGCGCCAGCGACTCTACCGTGTTGACTGTGCGCAAGGCGGCGGCGCGCGCCGGACTGTAGCTCTGTGATGACAGCGAGCGGTTCTGCTGCGGGTACGTGGCGCACGGCCGCAGCGCGCCTACTTCGGCGCTGAAGCGCTCCTGCGCGCTGGTCAGGTAGTAACCGATCATCTCCTCGTGGAACTGGTGCCGGTGGCTGGTGAGCAGCAGGCCGGCGAAGATGAACTTGCGCTCGCCCTGCATGGCGGCGCGCAGGATGTTGAGGCTCAGCTTCACGTCTGTGCTGTACTTCCAGGCGTCGCCGCGGGGCCCGCCGCCCTTGTCGGCCGGCGACGCGCCCGCTGCCTTGTCCGTGGGCGACGGCGTGGTCTTCTCCGAGGGCGACGTACTGGCTGAAGCGCCCGACTCCTCCTTGCTGCCCTTGCGCGCCTTGGCCTTCTTCTCCTTGCCGCGCTCGGGCGCGTCGCCGTGCTTGCCATTGGCGGAGTTGGCGCGGCTCATCTTGCCGTGCACCAGGCCGCCCAGGCCGCCCATGTTCTTCTTCAGCTTGATACCCAGTGTCTTGCTGAAGCTGCCCAGCTTGTTGGCCACAGAGTCCGCGCGGGTCTTGTCCTTGTCCTTTCGCTGCTTCTCCTTCTCCTTGTCTTTGCCGTTCTTGCCATTATTGCTGTTGGAGTTGCTGCACACCGAGTCTCGGTCCGAGTCCAGCGAGTCGGCCAGGGACTGCACGTCTTCCCCCGCTGAGGCCGTCGGGGACTCGGGCTGCGCCAGAGGGGCCTGCAGGGGAGAGGGAGGGCAGGAAGGGGAGGAGGTTAGAGATCAGCCTTCCCCTTGCTGTCGAAGGAGGCAGACCTCACCCCCTTGGTGTTGCCTCCAGCCTGACTGTCCCAAGCCTGAGCTGTGTCCCAGCCCGAGTCTCTTGATCCTCGATCTGGAGTTGCTGCCTTCACAGCCCTTGTGGGCCCTAGAAGAGAACACCCACAGCCACGTCACGTAGTCCAGGCAGCTGGACTCTGGAACCAGACTGCCGCGGACTGTCACTTGTGCCATACGGGTATCAGAGCCTGCATCAGGGAGCCCTGTGAAAATTAGACAGGAGTAAAGGCTGAAGTACAAAAGCACTCTGAGCAGTGCCAACTTGTCCTGGGTACTTACTGGCTGTGTGCCGGGCACTGCCCTCCTTGCCTTCTTCATGGAAACTTAAAACCTATCAGTTATGGGCCCTGCTTTATGGTTAATTAAACTGATGTCTGGGGGGGGGGCGCAATTATTTGTAAGCTTTAAAAAAAAAATCCCCTTTCCTGAGATTTCACTGCAGGACAGTGAGGGCACAAAAACATCAGCCAGATACTTAAAGCGAATTATTCTTAACATCTGGAGGCAGGGCCAGCATGGTCTTACCAGAGGCAGGGGGGGAAAGTGGGGCACCAGCCCCCTTTCTCACATCTCTACCCTCCCAGGGGGGAGAGAAGAAGAGAAGTGCCGAGGAATCGCACCTTGGTTCCCTGCCTTTTCAAGGACCAACACACAGGCTTATAATTAATTCTGCTCCATGGCAGCACATCATGTTCCCATCTCGGCAGAGAGAGTTTTGTGTTGTGACTTGTCTACGGTTTATTTTGAGGGTGTGTTCATGCCTCTCCTTCTGGAGAAAGTAAGGGGAGAAAAACTCCTCTAGTGGCAGTGCACGCCTACGCCCAGACCCGCAAGCACACAGGCGCACAGACACGTGTTCAGCTGGAGCCGGGGCTTCGCAGACCATCGGCAGGATGGAAGCCAGCATTAGGGGGCTTCGTGTGGGGTGGGGTGCACCCTGCCTGCCCACCCCAAGCTGAGAGTGCCTGCTGGTCTGTCCTGGCTAGCGCCAAGCTCACCCTGGTCTCGGAGGGGATCCGGATCCACGTCACATTCATGTAGCTGTGCAGAAGGTTCAACTTGGCTTCTAGTGACAGGATCAGGCTAGCGAGAGAGGAACAGCAAGTGAGATGCGCCCCAGCCCGTCCGCATGCACCCCTCCCACTGGCAGGGCAGCCGGCCAGCCAGCTACTAGGAGCAGGGGCGCCTCACCCAGGCCCTCCCCGGGAAAACCAGCAACAGCCCGCCTCGAGTGGCACTGGTGGGAGGGAGGGGCACAGGGTAGGGTCTTACTGAGCCAGCCGGGCGTTATCATTGTCATCTTTCCCCCACTCCCAGTCCTTCCCAGGGTCCACGGCAAAGTGCAGAGGCAGCAACTTGTGCTCTGAGTCCGTCAGGGGGATCACGGCTGGAACACAAAAGAGAGAGCCCTGTGCCAGGTGGCCCAGGGTGGGAGCGGAGGCTCGAAGCCCCCGTGACCCCTAGGGAGGCCAGGAAAAGTCCACTGAGTCCAAGTGTTGCCGTGATTAAGGAAACCAAATGGAGGTGTACACAGGACCTCTACGTGGGCAGGAGCCTTAAGGCCAGAGGTTTCAAAACCACCACTAACAGTTTAGAAAATGTCTTTATTGTGGATGCCAAAGAGCAGTTTGGAGACGTGGATCAAAAGGCAGGTGCCCTCCTGGGGCAGCAGACAAAAAGAAGCTATTACTGCTTTTGCCCTTTCTACGGACCGGACCCAGGCCAGACAGTGCACTGAGCAAGGCCAGTGGGGAGAGGGCTTGAGGCCAGGCCCACCCAGCTCCGCCCAGAGAAGGGGAGTGAGGGCTGCCTGCCGTCTGCTCATTCATGAGCTCATTGGGCAGGTCTATCTGTGTGGGATCCATGCAAACAGTGGCCTTGGCCACGAGAGCTCACATCCTATACTGAGGGTGGGATGAACAGCTGACATACAGCTTCTGGTGTCAGGTGGTAGTAGCGCCCTGAGGGTGAACAGCAGCCTGAGGGAGCTTTGGCAAGCTGTTCTGGAGCAGACCACCGAGCCTTCTGAGGAGGGAACGTGTAGGTGGACAAGGCGGTGACGTGGAAACAGGGGCTGACTTTATTTTCTTGGGCTCCAAAAATCTTCACTGCAGATGGTGACTGCAGCCATGAAATTAAAGGCCCTTGCTCCTTGGAAGGAAAGCTATGACAAACCTAGACAGAGTATTAAAAAGCAGATATATCACTTTGCTGAAAAAGGTCTGTATAGTCAAAGCTATGGTTTTTCCAGTAGTCATGTACGGATGTGATGGGCCATAAAGAAGGATGAATACTGAAGAATTGATGCTTCTGAACTGTGGTGCTGGAGAAGACTCTTGAGAGCAAGGAAATCAAACCAGTCAATCCTAAAGAAAATCAACCCCGAATATTCACTGGAAGAACTGATGCCAAGGCTGAAGCTTCAATACTTTGGCCACCTGATGCGAAGAGCCAATTCATTGGAAAAGACCCTGATGCTGGGAAAGACTGAAGGCAGGAGGAGAAGGGGGCGACAGAGGATGTGATGGTTGGATGGCAAGATCGGCTCATGAGTTTGAGCAAACTCTGGGAGATAGTGAAGGACAGGGAAGCCTGGCGTGGTGCAGTTCATGGGGTCACAGAGTCAGACACAACTGAGCGCCTGAACAAGGCAGTGAGGAGAGACAGGCCCTCATGCACAGAGGGATTGATTTATCAAAACATGCCTCAGCCCCCAGGGACCTGGGCCCACTTCAGAAGGGTCGGGGTGGAGGCAGGACCTGCCGGCCTGCCTAAACACCGGGGGTGGTATCTGTGGCTGCAGGGAGCAGTGCACCTTCAGGTGACACTCAGGCCCGCTGGGGCCTTGGGGCCTCCACAGGGAGTCTCGCCTCCGCTGTCCCACCGGCGTGGGAGGCAGGTGAGGCTGGGCTGCCTTCTAGATGGGGAAGTGGGTTAGAAGCTGACAGCTGGGCGTGGCCCTCCCTGATTCAGGCTTATCCTTGTCGGCTCTGGCCCACTCCTGTGCTGCTGGCCAGATGTTGCCTGACCCTGATTGAGCACCCGGGGCCTCCCAAACGCTGCTTTCCTTTGGCACAGAAAGCCCCATCTTTGAGGACACTGAGCCCCCGGCCGCCACTCTAGGGCGCAGGGGCCCTTCTCCTGCCTTCTTATTACTCCGCGATTCCCTCCCCCTGCCCCCCAGATGCGGGTCACAAATCTGGTGTCATTTCCTCAAGATTCATGACAAAGGTGTCGTGGCAAAAAAAAAAGAAAGGCAAAAATAAACAACAAATACATAAAATCTAAGACTGAATACCCATTTAATAGTTGATTTTCTAGTAAGAAACAGGAAATACTGACTCGGTCGGTGCTGCCCTCTAGTGTTAATAAAGACACACACATAGTCTTCTTCCACCCCACTCCCTAAACCCCGTTTAAGGGAAACACAGGTTTGCTCCAGATTTTCCTTTTCACCTGGATGGGGCTGGGCGGCACTGTGCTCTGGTTTGGGAGGTCAGGGGCAGCTTGGTCTACCTTGGCCAGAGACTGTCTGGTCTTGTCTGGTGTGTCTGGACTCCCAGCCTTCCCTCCCAGGGCTGAGCTGTGGCATAGTCACAATGGTGGGGGCGGGGGCTGCAGGGCTGGCTCAGGACCAGCCTCCCTTGGGTCATACCCAGGAGCTGGTCCCATAGTCCCAAGAGTCACCATGACAACAGAGAGAAGGTCGGCCTGGCTTCCCACCCCTGGGTCAGGGCAGGGGGTAGAGGCTCCCCCTGTAGACAGGGCAGGATGGCTTCCCGGAGGGAGAGCTTGGTAAAGGCACCCACTCCATGCCCCCATGCAGATGGCCAAACCGGAGTGACCAGGAAACAGACCCAAGGATTCTATTTTAAATAAGCATTCTCCATGGGTCTGGTGCTCCTGCTGCTGCTTCTGCTGCAAAGTCGCTTCAGTTGTGTCCAACTCTGTGTGACCCCATAGATGGCATCCCACCAGGCTCCCCCGTCCCTGGGATTCTCCAGGCAAGAGTACTGGAGTGGGTTGCCATTGCTGTCTCCCTCCATGGGTCTAAAATCAAGCAAATCTGGCAAACATTGTTCTGGAATAATAATCTGTTAGAAGTAATTTCTGTAGGTACAATGTGGACAATTTGGGGTCTGGCTGTCCACCTTCCCAGGGGAGAGGTGCCTTGGGGGCACCTGCCCAGGCCTGGCTATATTTCCCAGCCTCCACCCTAGCATTAGGAAAGAACACAGGGTTGCTTGTATCTGTGAGGCGTGAGCAGAAGCACTGTGTGAAGCCCTGGGCAGTGTGGTGAGGGGTGGGCGGGCCTTCTCCCAACACCCTTCCCACCCTCTAGCCTTCTGATGATGGAGGCCCTACATCAGGAGTGAGTTCCTGATTCCCCACTTGGAGGGGACCTGCCTCCTCATCAGGAACATCTGTTTTAGGCTTTATTTGCAGGAGAAGCAAACTTATCACTTGAAACCACTATGACTTTAGCTTATTTGTCAGATAAACCAACTAAAGTAGTATAGCTCTGCAGCTTCCTCAGCTTCCCTACCAAAGGGCCCCTGGGAATTCCTCTACTCAGGAGCTGGGCTGGGCTGGACGTCCTGGGCTCCCAACCCTGACTGTCCGCCTCCCCCCAAACACAAAAAGCAGAAGTTTGGAATCACCTGTAGGTGCTAGAGCCTGACCACCCAGCGGGCTCCTGGCAGCTTCTCAGCCTGGACGTCAGAAGGCATCTTCTGTGCAGAGAGCGCAGCTGTGGCCCTGGGGTCAGGGCTGCAGGGCTTAGGAGCCCCACCTGTACAGCCTAGAGGGAGGCCTCGAAAACAAGCCCTCTGTGAGACTCAGGTACTTAGATGCCTCTGCCTCTCACTTTACACACCTAACTTTTCCCTGTTGGAAGCCTGGGAAGCCTAACCTCAACCAGTGAGGAGACTGATGTGGTGACTTGCCCTCTGGTGGCAAATGTCAGGAACAGCAAATGCTTTTCAAAATAAGCCTGTGAACTCCTTCTTTCCCCAAGGCCCTTTGAAAAGGCACGCTCCTATCTTTTAACCCCTGCCGAAGGGACTGGCTACCTACTCCAGTATTCTTGCCTGGAGAATTCCATGGACAGAGGAACCTGGTGAGCTACAGTTCACAGGTTCGCAAAGAGTCAGACACGATTGAGTGACTAATACTTGGGGGCTTCCCTGGTGGCTCAGAGGGTAAAGAATCTGCCTGCAATGCAGGAGACCTGGGTTGGATCCCTGGGTCAGGAAGATCCCTCGGAGAAGGGAACAGCTACGTACTCCAGTGTTCTTACATGGCGAATTCCCTGGTAACCTGGAAACATATAGGCATCATCTCAAAATAGCCTGGACAAAGTTGGTAGCCAAAGCAGCAACCAGTTTTCAGTACTTATTTTTGCAAAAAGAATGGAGACTTCTGGTTTCTTTGAGGGATGTAAGAAGGGATGTCCCACGTGTATAACAACAACAAGCTAGACAAAGTGCAGATTCACAACTTTCCTTTAACCTGTCCAAGAGCTGAAGTCACAGGTAACTGGCTAGCCCCAGGTCGAAGGAAAGACAGGTGTCTTTGAGGAGGTATGGACATGAGTTTAATTGGGGCAGACTAAGCTAGAACACAGCTTCCCTGGTGGCTCAGACAGTAAAGCGTCTGCCTGCAATGCGGGAGAGCCAGGTTCGATTCCTGGGTCTGGAAGATCCCCTGGAGAAGGAAGTGGCAACCTACTCTAGTACTGTTGCCTGGAAAATGCCGTGGACAGAGGATCCTGATAGGCTACAGTCCATGGGGTCGGAAAGAGTTGGACATGACCGAGCAACCTCACTTTCACTTTTTTTTCTTTTAGCTGGATCCCACTAAGAAGATTTCAGCTAAAATTGTTAACAAGTTGGTAAAGGAAGGATGTAGACTGGTGGAAAGAATACAGGACCCTGGGGGCCACAGACATAAGGGAAATCCTCAAGCACACACAGGCCTCTCTGTGGGACCTGAGCTGGTACTCAGAAAAAGACTGGCCAGTATTCTAACAACGTGTCCTTCAAAGACTTTTGTACTAAGGAAGAAACTGCAGAGAGTAGGGCAGCACGCACCACTGGTCTTAGGGCCTTTCTCCGGTAAAGCATGGGGAGGGAGCAGGAAGTAGGGACTAAATCTCTTTTTCTCTGGGAGAGGGGCAGGAATATGTGTTGGGCCCAGAACTACAGCTGGGGGAGGTCACTCCCTCCAGCCCAGATCCAGGGACACAGTGCCTGCCTGAGAAAGAGGCTTAATCAGAACAAAGAAACAGTACCCTCTCCGCTCTCCCTCCCATACCCAGGCTAAGAAGCTGTGAGGAGTAGCAATCTACTGCTAGAAAAGGGCCCAGGACAGAGAGACCCATGCCAAAGTGAGGCTCAGCATAAAGCATGAGGCAGACAGTGAGAAATACCAGCCCCACCATAGACACAAGATATAACTAGAAGAATCTGAAGGCTGGGTAACCAGGGTTTGGATCTAGACTGATCCAAATTCCAGGCAGCAAAACAAAAGGAATCAAAATGTTGTACCTTAGTTTTTATTGCTCTACTCAAGATGGCTGGTTTTCAACAAAATATTTTTGGCATAAGGAAAGACAGGTGAAAACCAGTACATTGACAGGTAAAGCCAGGTGAAGGACAAGACAGACAGGACACAGATGTTGAAACTATAAGACATGATTTAAAATAACTGATTAATAAGTTGAAAAAGTTGGAGCGAAAAAGTTGGCTTAAAGTTCAACATTCAGAAAACGAAGATCATGGCATCTGGTCCCATCACTTCATGGGAAATAGATGGGGAAACAGTGGAAACAGTGTCAGACTTTATATTTTTACTTTGGCCATCTCATGCGAAGAGTTGACTCATTGGAAAAGACTCTGATGCTGGGAGGGATTGGGGGCAGGAGGAGAAGGGGACGACCGAGGATGAGATGGCTGGATGGCATCAAGGACTCGATGCATGTGAGTCTGAGTGAACTCCGAGAGATGGTATTGAACAGGGAGGCCTGGCGTGCTGCGATTCATGGGGTCGCAAAGAGTCGGACACGACTGAGCGACTGAACTGAATAAGTTGAAGACTCTAAAGAGAAAAAGGAGATACCTTGCAGAATTTGATGGTTAATTTCATCAGAGAGAAAAAAATCTGTAAGAAAGAGTCAAATTGAAATGTTAGAAATAAAAAAAAAAACACAATTATAAAGAATGACTTTGAGAGGCTGATTAGAAGACTTTGCACACCTGAGGAAAGAGTCTGTGAACAATAAGACAGGTCAATAGATGTTAACTAGATTGAAACAGAAAAAACGAGTTGGGGGTTTGCAGAACAGCACATCCAAGATTGGTGGGGCACTATCAGATAGCCCCAGATCTGTGCAAGTGTAATCCCAGAGGAAAGGAGGGACAGAACAAAACAGAGGAGATATTTAAATAAATAATGGCTGACATTACTTATCTAAATATTTCCACAACAAATGACAAACCCTACCAGATCCAAGAGGCTAAGAAAAAAGCAAGCAGGCAAAACAACAGCAACAAGTCTGGATATACATAATACATCCAAACTGCTAAAAACGGTAGACAAAGAGAAAATACTGAAGGCAGCCAAAGGAAAAAGACACATTACATATACGAAACAAATCTAAGGATCACAGCAGGCTTCTCATGATTAAACAAGTAAGAAGATAGTGGAGTGACATCTTTTTAATGTGCTGGATGAAAACACCTTTCTAATCCAGAATAGCAAAAGATCCTTAAAACTAAAACCAGAACTGCCATATGATCCAGCAATCCCACTCCTAGGCATGTATCTGGAGGAAACCATAACTTGAAAAGACACATGTATCTCAATGCTCATAGCATCATTATTTAGAATAGCTAAGACACAGAAGCAATCTAAATGTCCCCTGACAGATGAATGGATAAAGATATGGTACGTATATATAATGGAATATTACTCAGCCATAAAAAGAATATATATAGCAATATGGATGGACCCAGAGATTGTCATACTGAGTGAAGTCAGAGAAAGACAAATATCATATGATATCAATTATATATGGAATATTAAAAAGGGTACAAATGAACTTACCTACAAAACAGAGTTACAGTTGTAGAAAACAAATTTATGGCTACCAGTGGATTTGGCAGAGAAGGCAGTGGCACCCCACTCCAGTACTCTTGCCTGGAAAATCCCATGGACAGAGGGGCCTGGTGGGCTGCAGTCCATGGGGTCGCTAGGAGTCGGACACGACTGAGTGACTTCACTTTCACTTTCACTTTCATGCACTGGAGAAGGAAATGGCAACCCACTCCGGTGTTCTTGCCTGGAGAATCCCAGGGACGGGGGAGCCTGGTGGGCTGCTGTCAAGCTGCCGTCTATGGGGTCTCACAGAGTCGGACACGACTGAAGCAACTTAGCAGCAGCAGCAGCAGCAGCGGATTTAGGGTGATAAATTGGGAGACTGGGATTGACAAACATTACTATATATAGAATAGATAACTAATAAGGACCTACTGTATAGCACAGGGAACTCTACTCAATAATCTGGAATGGCCTATATGGAAAAAAAAATCTAAAAAAGAGTATATATATATATATTTTTTTTTTTTTCTCATTCACTTTGCTCTACACCTGAAACTAACACAAGATAGTAAAGTGGCTATACTTCAATAAAATTAAATAAAAAATAAAGAAGACAGTAAAAGACAAAAAGGAATAAAGATAGATGGAACAAACAAAGAGCTAGTATGAAATATGAGTGGTCAAAACATACTGATTAATAGATGACACTGAAAGATTGATAAAAAGCAAAACTCAAGTATATATTGACTGCAAGAAATCCATTTTTAATATAAAGACATACATAGGCTAAACGATACTAAAAAGAAAACTGGAGTGACTCCAGTGCAAGTCCTGTGACATATAGAGGAACATTACACAGTGATTCAGTGGTCAATTCTCCATGAAGCCATCACAATCCTACATGTGTGCATAGGCTTCAGAGTACATGAAGCAAATACTAACAAAAATGAAAGGAGAAAGACACACTAATTATGGTTGGGGACTGCCCCTTTTAGGAACCAACAGAATAAGCAGACAAAATCAGCAAAGATATAGAAGACTGAATTACATCACCAGAGCCCTTGAATTAATGGACATTTATGGAACTCAACAACAGCAGAACACACATTCTTTTCAAGATCCCGTGGACTATTCACCAAAATAGAACATATTCTTAGCCAACCTTTTAAACCTTCACAGGTTTAAAAGAAGAAAAATCATAAAAAGTTTGTTCTCAGACCCAAACTAAATAAAAACCCATAACCAAGAAAGACATTTGGAGAATCTTGAACATACATCTTTTGGAATTTAAACAACATGCTTCTAAATAACCCTGTTGGTCCTTAATCCCTGTCTACCACCATGATGGTTAATTTTATGTATCAACTTGCCTGGACCAAGGGATGGCCAGAGAGCTGGTAGACATAACATCTGGGTGTGTCTGGGGGACAGTCCTGGAAAAGATTAGCATTTAAATTGGTAGACTGGATACAGAAAACTGCCCTCACCTACATGGGCTGGCATCATACATTCCATGGAGGGCTCAAAGAGCACAAAATAGCCAAGGCAAGAGGAATTGGCTTTGAGCAGGACATTGATATTCTCCTGCCCTCAGACATCAGCGCTCCTGGTTCTTGGGTGTTTGGACCCAGGCTGAATTACACCACAGGCTTTCCTGGTCCTACAGCTTGCAGTTGGCAGACAGTAGAACTTGGGCACCATAATTATGTGAACCAATTCCTATAATAAATCTCCTCTTCTATATATATATATGTATCCCATAGGTTCTGTTTCTCTGGAAATCCCTAACTAACAGAACCACTAATATGTTTTCCATCTCTATAATTTTGTCATTTCAAGACTGTTATAGAACTAGAATCACACAGAATGCAGTCTTCGGGGATTGTTTTTTTTTTTTTTTCCCCCCTTCAGCATAATTCCCTTGAGGTCCACTCAAGTAATTGTATGAATCACAGTCATTCATTTTTATTGTTGAGTATGATTCTGTGATATAGACAGTATGTTGAATCATGCACCCAGGAAAGACATTTGGGTTGTTTCCAGTTTTTGGCTATTACAAATAAAGCAGTTTTGTGTACAGGCTTTTGGGTGAACGTAACTTCCTTTTTCTAGGGTAAATGCCCAGGACTACAGATGCTGGGTCATATGGTAAGTGAGAGCTTCCTTGATGGCTCAGTGGTAAAGAAGCTGCCTGCAATGCAGGAGACCCGGGTTCCACCCCTGGGTCAGGAAGATCCCCTGGAGGAGGGCATGGCAACCCATTCTAGTACTCTCGCCTGGAGAATCCCATGGACAGAGGAGCCTGGCGGGCTGCCGTCCATAGAGTCACACAGAGTCAGACACAACTTACGGTGATTCAGCAGCAGCAGCAGCCTGAGAAGTGATGTTTAGTTTTACAAGAAGCCACCCAACTGTTTTCCAGAGGGGCTGAGCCATTGCTGCCTTCCCACCAGCAGTGTAGGAGCAATCCAATTATGCCACGCCCTCCCCCGCATTTGGTGGGGTCAGTTTTTAAGATTTTAGTCATTCTGATAGGTGTTCAGTGATATCTTGTGGTTCTAACATTGACCAACTTTTCATGGGCTTATTTGTCCTCTGTATTTTCTCTTTGGTAAAATGTCTGTCTGTATCTTTTTCCGTTTTTTTGTTTGGATGGTTTGGAGGGTTTTCTTTTTGCTATTGAGTTTTGAGAGTTCTTTGTATACTTTAGATATAAATCCTTTGCTGATATGTGGTTTTCAAATATTTTCTCTCAATCTGTAACTTGTTTTTCCTCCTTTCCTCCTTCTTTGCCTTCCTCTCTTCCTCCTTCCTTCCTGTCCCCCCACACCACTTCCCACCATCTTTGCACAGTAGAGATCCAACTTATTTTTTCTTTTTTGGATTATGCCAATCTTAAATGACTGCATTCTGTGTGATTCCCATTTTGCAGCATGCTTGAAATGACAAAATTCTAGAGGCGGAGAGCAGATTAGTGGTTCTATTAGTCACGGATCTCCAGAGACACAGAACAAATAGGACGATATATAAGAACTCTTTACCTAACTCCAGGTCCGTAGTTGTACATTTCCCTTTTATTATCTGGTCAACTTTGAGTTAATTTTTGTATAAATGAGGCTTGAGTTTAGGCTCCTTTTCTTTCTTATGGATTTCCAATAGCTTCATCACCATTTGTCTGAAAAGACTATCCATCCTCCATTGAATTCATTTGCTTCTCTGTCAAAAATCCTCTCCGTATATTTGTGTGGGGTTATTTCTGAGTTCCCTGTTCTGTTCCACGGATCTCTGTGTCTAACTCTCCGACAATACCAGGCACTGTGTCAGGAGCGCTACGTCCGTTACTGACAGGTCTTACATCGGCCACAGGGTTCTTGCTCCAGTTTTATAGGGGAGGAAGTGAGCGCTGGCGCGACTCGCCCAGGCCACAGGTCGGCCTTACTCCACGTGTACTCTTTCTCTTACTACTGTTGTCGCCCTGCCTCCCCCTCCTTTTAAAAATTATCTGCAGTTAGTAGACTGTGAGCATCTAATCTTGTTTATTCACTCATTCAACATTTATTAATTGCTCCCCCCGTGTCTTGGTGCTGGAGACGCAAAGATGAGGAAGACGGGACATGTAGAAATCTGGTCAATGAAGAACTGAACCTGTGTCTCTTGAGTCCCTTGCATTGGCAAGTGGATTCTTTACCACTGTGCCTCCTGGAAGCCCTGCAATGAAGAACAGGAGCCTTTGAAAGGTGGTCCTTGTCATCCTCCTCCTTTCCCTGCACCTGATCCCACTGTGGCCTTGGCTCTGGCCCATCAGTGCCCAAGAGCAACCTCTGGTGGGCCTGATGCAGAATTCCCTGGTTGCGTAAGGCATCCTTCTGCCTTTGGGAAAAATCAGACTTGCTTTATGAAGATCTGCTTCACGACACCTCAAGGTGCACAGCAGTGACAGCTCTTTCCCCTCCATGAATGCCAGGGATGTGGCGAGTTCCTGCTTGATGAGCTGCCTGTGGCCTCATGCTCCAGGCAGCCCACTGGGCTTTGGTCAGGATGCGTTTTTTCCCATAGACCCTTTCCCCAGAAAAACGTCCCCAGAGACAATTCTCTAACTGGACTTGGGTTGTCAGGAAGCTGTCCATTTTTCTTCTGGACACAGGTTCTCTCATGCATTAGACGCAACCCTGGGGAACGGTGATGAGGCGGGCTTCTTGGAGAGCAGAAACAGGCTGTCACACTGGTTGACTAAGAGGTTCCTTCCTCATGTCCAGGGGGCAGGACAGGCACCTGGGGCTTTGTCTCCCTCCTCTTCTGCAGGACTGATGAAGGCCGTGTCCTGCCCCAACACCACCCATCAGAAGCCTGCAGGTCCGCAGGTAGCCTGGGGCAGCCTGAGGGGAGAGACAGCACTTCATATGGAGATGGGGGCTGGGCTGACTCAGCAGTTGGGGAGCTGGTGGCTGGAGGACACTCTTTCTGCGGCTCAGACACCTTGGGAGGTCTGAAGGAGCCTGTGTCTATGTCTGCTGCCCCCTCATCTCTCCAGGCCCCAGGTTCCTGGTGAAAGAGCCTTGGCCAGTTCTTTCCATGCAGATGAGCACAGCTGGCATCCCTTTGGAACTAAGCCTCGGCCTTCAGAGCTGATGTTCCTTGGGGTGGTGTAGGTGTCGGTGGACAACAGGACTCTTGGGCGTTTGACCAGCAAAACCCATTCCTGCAAGCCCAGGCCAGAACTCACAGCCTTGAAGTTCCACCCACTGCTCCTGGCCACGTGGGGGCTGTTTGAGATGTTTGTGGGTCAAAACCCAATAACGTTAAAGATGACACCCCTCGTCTTGTCCCCAGGCCCTGGGGTGGCCCACACCTCTGGGAGCCACACTCAAGGCTACGGCAGGAGCAGCAGCGGTATGTGGCCAGTGGTCCAGCGAGGCTGCCTGCAGACCATGTGGAGAGGCAAGCTGGCCTTCCATACCCTTCCTGAGTGTGTCTTTCAGTGGCAAACCACAAACCTAGAAAGTGGCTGAACAGGAAGAAGCCTGACTGCAAAAGGAATGCTAGGAATTTCTAAAGCCTTCTTGCTACCGTGAACTTATCTGATTCTTATAATGTCCAGTAACAGGGTGGTATGTGGTTCCTCTATTATTGTATTTAAACAGGTTCACAGATGGGTCAGTTTGATTAGAAAAAGGTTAATTTATCATTTTAGGCTGCCATATTAACAATATTATAAGATCCATTTAAATGGAATATTTAATAATATTCATGGCCTGTTAATACCAATTTCTACTTAATAGGAAATGAGTGCTGTTTATTATAAATCAATCCTATAAGAAAAAGCAGTTTGTTGTCAAATAGGTTGGAAATGAAATGTCGCATTGTATTTGGTTTGGAAAATCAACATAGATTGGCATTTAACTGTGAGCTGTGCATAAAATACAGATTGAAAACAGAGTTCGTGACCTGTGGTGTGGGGTTATTCTGTCTCTGGAGCCCAGGTCACCTGGAGAGGCTCTGCCTTGCTCGGACCCATGCCTGCAGCCTTGCTGACCCCTGGAAGGAAGGACTTCCACCTCAAGCTCTCGCCGTGTGAGGTGTGGGCCGTCCAGGACTGTCACTGTCACGACGTGCTGTCACAGTGAACACTTGTTGAATGAGCCTCCCCGTGGCTCAGGCTGCGCAGGTATACACAAGAGAGCTGGAGCTCACCCTCAGCCTGTCCCCCGACCTAGGGCCAGCTGTCTGTCCCCAGTTCCAGCCCCAGCTCTCGGAGCACCTTGTACCCACGGCAGGCTCGCCAGGCCCACGATCATACATCCAATGGTCCTGCCCTTTGTTCTGCTGAACCTCGCCAGTGGGATCACCCCTTCCCCTGGAGCAGAGTTATAAGACTAGCCATGTTCCAAACATCTGCTGGGGTGAGGATCTACAGAGCTTGCAGAATATTACTTTGTAAAAAGAATTCACCACCAGCTCCAGTGGGTCCCAGGATCCCCACACATGAGCTGCTGAGGGCAGAGAGCTCACAGACACCGACCAGGCCACTGATGGATCTGAACGCAGCATCCGCTGGTCAAGAAGGTGATAATAATGAGCTGAGCCAGACGTAATGAGAAACGTGGCAGTTTCTCACTCATTCCCAAGGGCTTGAGTCACCAGGTATTCTTTCTGCCTGAATTGGTTTGCTTGGGTGGCGACGAAAGACAGAGTGAGGGGCTTAAACACAGCCATTTATTAATAACAGTCTGGAGCCCGAAGTCCAAGCACAAGGTGTCAGCAGAGCCCTTTCTGAGGCCTCTGTCCTTGGCTTGCAGGTGACCCTCTTCTTGCCATTTCCTCTGCGTGGGTGTCCCTGTCCTAATCTACTCTTATAAGACCAGCAGTCACAGTGGATGAGGGTCTACCTTAATCACCTCATTTTTCTTTAATTACCCCTCTGAAGACCCCATCTCCAAATAGTCACAATCTGAGGCCTGGGGGACGGGACTTCAGCACATGAACGCAGACCTTACCGAGACTGCCTCTCCCTTCATGGCAAGCCAGGGTGCCTTAACTCAGACAAAGGACTGTCACCAATGCACCGAGGGAATGCAGGATCTGGTCTGATGCGTTCCTATTTACCCGTCTCCAAGGCCACGCGTGGCCCCGAGCTTCCTGCAGAACTGATGAGGAAAACTTTCCCTGAGCGTCATTATGAGGCCATGGACTGAAGCAACTTCCTCGTGGTACTGCTCCTTCCAGTGATGGTCCTCACTGTCCACCTCACCTGTGGGAGCCTCATCCATTGGCCCAGGAGCCCTCCCGACACCACCCCTTGTTTCTTCCAGGACAAGACGCACTAGGATCTTTGTGTGTACTTCCTGTCCCAGATCAGGTAACCCTTTTAGACATGGGAGTTTGGGGTCAAATAGGACCCACTTGCTGCCGGGGGGTGGCAGTGGCAGGTGCTTGTCTGGAACAAAAGGTGAGGAGGAGTGACCTGGTCATCTCCGACATTACTGAATGTCCCACCGGCCCCAGGGCGCCTGCCTGCCCCACACTGTTGAGTGTGTGTGAGAACCAGCCCCCTAACTGCCTGAGCCTCCTCAAGTTGGGTTTTGGTGACCTGCAGCCAAAGCTGAAGGGGTTCTAACCATCACCAGGGAGCCCTGTGAATGGAGGGAGGCATGGCAGGGAAGGGCAGGAAGGAGGAGGATGGCTTCCTCACCACCTTTCCTCTCACTGAGCATCCTTGGTCCTCGCAGGCAAGGATGCTACAGGAGTGGTGACATCAGAGTCTGTAAAGAGCTTCCTGGGCAGCTCCTGGGGGCAGAATACAACCCAGCCTAAAGGTACAGAGCTGGAGACCTTCTGGAAGGAGGGAGTGAGAAGCCCCTCACCAGGCCGAGGTCTCACTTCAGCAGGATCAGAAGGCTCCCGCCTGCTTTGGGGAGGTTGTCCTGGCATAAGCCCAGGGCTCTAGGAGAGAAAACCTCTGAGCATAAACTCCCTGGTGGCATGTAGATGTCAGAGGCATAGGAATGTGCCATCAAGTCAGTTGCTGGGAGACAAGCCTGGCTTTGGCTCTTAGTGGGACCACCCACCCATCCCTGCCCCTCCTCCTATGGGGGCGTGGCCATGGGTGGATGCCTGGCACTTGTGCCACCCTCACTGGTCAGCCCCAAACCTGACATCCACAGGCAGTGCATGGCCTGCGAGGAGGGCTGCTTTTCTTTCTGCACTTAATAAGCTGGATTTTCTCCCAAGGAGCACAGCACTGACAGCTTCATGCACCACTGATTTTTAGGGAATTGAGAGCCTAACAGCCTATGTGGTTTATTTCCAGATGAGGGCCCGAGTTGGTGAAGAACCCATTTTTTTTTTTTTGCACTTTTGCCCTTCCCTAGATAAGTGGTCATTGCTGGTGAAATAAAGAGAAGAGTCCAGATGCAATTGCCTGGAAACATCGCATTCTCTCCCTGATTCCGAGCTGGCTCAGTGAATCCCCACTACTAACTCACCCCCTTCTTCCTCTGATGCACTCATTTTTCAGGTTGCTCTGCAGCTGGACAACTGCAAGTGTGGAGCTCAGCCTTTGTTAGTAAGATGCCAGCACAGGTACTGGAGGAAGGTGTTCTTTCCAAATAAAATGACTAAATTTCAAGAAAAGAGCCATTTCGCCCAGCCTGGGTTGTGGATGTGATGCCTGGTGCTACAGCATTCATTCTATAACCATGAGGCTGAGATCACACGATCAGGATGGTGGAACAGGGAGAGGCTGGGGCCTGAGTTCCTGAGGATGTCTAGGGCTAATGCACCAGCCCTGGACCACCTGTTACAGAAGCAGAGCAGCAACCACCCTTGCAGCCCAATGCTATTCAGTCATCTTCTTTTGGGTGCTAACACATGTGGTTGCTTCCACTTTCTTAGCCTCATAAAGGCTGGGAAGAGAGGATAAGCCTGTTCCCCAAGCAGATTCCTAATGCTTTTTCAGTTTCTCACCACCATCCCCAACAACCAGGCAACAATGGTGGAATTGCTGGGATGTGGTATTTGTGGAAAGCTGCAGGCAGTCTCCGATGTCAGGCCAGAAGGTAGGACAGTACCCGCAGAACTGTGGGGCAGCCTTCCTCTGGTGATGGCTCCTCGACACTGTCTGCTCTGTTGCTCCTGCCCACAGCAGATCCTTTCAGGGAGACACTGGGTGGCCAGGAAGGGGGCCAATTGAGGCCTTTAGGTTTATCTCTGAAGGAACATGTATGGGTCAGGGGACAGGCCTGATTCTGGGACAGGTGGTACCATTCCCAGGGGTGACTGAGAACTTCAGTGTGTGGAGGGAGTGTCCCTTGGTGGTCACAAGTAAATGATGATGTCCTTACACACGTCCAGTTAGAAAGAGACCAATGGGAGAATGGGTGGAAGAGAAAGGACAGAGGATGGGGTGGGGGTGATGAGGGTGACCCAGGGGAGGCGAATCAGGGAGGTGGGTGTGACTGCACAACAGAGAAGGGGACAGGCTGGGAGGGCACGTGGCGCCCCTCGGGCCACACGGTGAGGGCGTGGCAGCGCCCAGGCCCAGCGCCGCCATGCCCCCATGACAGGTGCCTGCGGGGCCACGCCAGCAGCACGCCAGCCACATCCCTGCCCTGGCCCAGCACTTGGGCACAGCTCCATCTGTCCATTCTTTCCGATTAGAATAATCACTCTCCTGCTGAATGGAGCTTGTGCCTGTCTGGGGCATATACTGCCTTGTACAGAGTGTGGCTTGGTGGGGTTGCCTGTCTCCCCTACAAGGTGGTGAGGGCCCAAGGCAAGGACACTTCATCTTTGGCTCCTTCAAACCTACAAGCAACAGGTAGCATCACTGAATGGACCCTCAGCCCCGGGCATGTAGGACCACTGGGCTTCAGGCCAACGGGAGGAGCAGGAAGCACGGTTTCGCCCACCAGCACGCACTAGCGAGGATGGCACAGGGCACGTGTTGGCAGCAATACTTAAAGCCTCAGAGTCTGTAGAGCATTCGTGTTCTCTCCCAATGTGTGAGGGCCTGACGTGCAGCACAGAGGTCACCCAGCCAGTGGGAGCCACTCACACGTGCCGTGCTTCTGCTTGTGCAGTGCTTGTGAGAACTGAATGGGTCAATGTGCGGCCCTGGTCACATGAAGACCGTGGAGGCAGGGACCGCGCCGCTGCGAGCAGGGAGCCAGCGGGGGGAGCTGGAGGAGCCCACAGCACAGCCCCTCAGACACCACGCTGGGACCAGAGCCCACTCATGGGAAAGCAAGTTTTCAGAGGTGAAGCCACCCACACCTCTGTAACACTCCCTGCTAAGCTGTGGAACTCCGCCACATTTGTCCTTTTGTTGATGAGCACCTTCACACTGGCCTGGAAAGCATCCAAAAGCAGCACCTGGAAGGCCTGAGAGAAAGCTCAGTGTCTTCTGTGAGGACGGGACTCAGCTTGGAAGGCCCTGCGACCACGATCTTCCCCTTAGCAGAGAGTCTGCAAGATGGGATGAGTGGCCTGGACCCCGAGTCCTGAGAAAGGGCCCTCATCTTTAAATTTTGAAATAAAACACAGCCAATTTTATTCAAATTCTCCAAAATTTATACGCAACATGCTGTTTCTACAATATTTCACCTTGATATAATGGTTTTATTATTTCATCTTTCTTTTATAGTTTTTTTCATTTTTTTCTGTACAGTTCAATAGAAGACTAGCGTTCTGAGTTGCCAGGTTAGGAGCCACTGACCTACTACTCATGGCTAACATCTGCCTTCTAAGTGACAGGCTTTTGGTCTTTTCAATCACTTGCCGATAGGGTGAGGCTGAGAAAGGGCCCTCTTATTTCCTAAGGGCCACAGTGAGCTTTGAGAAGAGCTGGAAGCCATGGGGGAGGTGCCAGCTCTCACAGGCCAAAATGCAGAGAGGCAACAGAGAAGGCCTAAAAGTGGCTAAAGTGAGACGTCTGTAAATGGCTCAGGAAGAGGACGTGATATCCCCTCGGCTGGCTGCAGCCCCGCTTCCCTTCCTTCTGGACTCACATCGCCACGTGATGAGCCCGCACAGGTTTCCTGGGACCACGTCCAATGGCAGGGACCCTGAAATCACTCAGCCTTTCCTTCCTTTGGTTCCCTGAGGGTTCTCTGTCTAACCAGACACAGAGTGAAAAAGGAAGCACTCCCCCTTCGTTGCTCAGTTAATCACACATCCATCAGCAGTTAAGATTTCAAACAAAATCCCACCATCTCCACAACAGACACATAACGCGCTGACTAAAGGCAGGCCCCACACAAGCCTATGTGACCGTGGCTGGGTCGTGCAGTGCACAGCCTGTGGGCCCAGCTTGGCAAGACTTTCTGCAGCACTGAAATGACAGGAAGCTCCCATGTAATGATTTGAATGGAAATGTCCATCTTTTGATTCTAAGCTTCCTGCAGAGCAGAGGCTGGTGAACATCGTTCATAAAGCGCTCATTAGTAAATGGTTTCGTCCCTTCATGCCACGCAGTTTCTGACACTGCTTCTCAACTGCTCTTAGCGTACAGAAGCAGTAGCCACAGATAATTCGCCTTTGAATGAGTGTGCCTATGTTCCAATAAAACTTTATTTACAAAGAAAGTGAGCTATAGTTAGGTGACTGCACTAGAACAGCTTTTAAAAATTACACCTGAGATTAACTACATCCATATAAAATATGCGTAAAAGTGAAGGGAACCACAGTAAAGGCTAGATAAGGGTGACAGAAATACCAATTTCATCATATTTTAAAGTGATTCAGTTATATATACTCTATTTCAGATTCTTTGCCCTTAGAGGTTATTAGAAAATATTAAGTTTAGGTCTATACAGTAGGTTCTCGTTGTTTATGGAGTTGGTGATGGACAGGGAGGCCTGGCGTGCTGTGATTCATGGGGTCGCAAAGACTCGGACACGACTGAGCGACTGAACTGAACTGAACTGAGTGTGTATATCCTAATTTATCCTTCCCCACTTCTCCCTTTGGTGACCATAAGTTTGTTTTCTATGTCTGTAAGTCTGTTTCTTGTAAATAAGTTCATTTGTATCTTTTTTTAGATTCCTCGTGTAAGTGATATCATATGATATGTCTTTCTCTGACTTACTTCACTTAGTATGATAATCTAAGCTTTTCAGTATGATCATCTATGATAATGATGATCTAAATCCATTCCATCCATGTTGCTGCAAATGGCAGTATTTTCAATGATATTTTTTGCATGCATATGGTAGTTTTAGGCAAAACCCATCACTGCGGAGTGCACTTCTCAAGGGAGGGCTCCACACTCCACCTCCTGGCCCCTCTGTTCCCGCCACTGTCAAGGGGCAGCAGGCATACCTTGTTCTCTCTGCTGGTCCCTCTGCTCCATGGACACAAGGGCAGAGAAATGCGCTTGGTCGTAAGCAAGAACCAGAGGTGAGCAGTGGCATCTGTTGGGAGGTACCTCCAAAGGCAGGTAAATCCCTCCGAAGGGGATTGGAGCAAATGCTGCAGACACAAACAAAGGTGAGGAGGGCACGTGGAGCTGGAGGGGGCACGGACAGCAGCCCTCACCAACCTGGGGGAGGCGACCGGGCAGAGGGAAGGGAGGGTGGGCTCAGGCTGCAGCCCTGCGCGCTATCATCATCCATGATCCACGCCACAGTAGAGGGGCTTCCTCCCACCCAGCAGGAGCTCCCTGGGAGCCGGGTGTTGCTCAGGCCACGATGGATTAGGAAGCCCAGCTGACAGGGGCCAGGATCATTAGACCCCGAGTCCTGTGCCTGACAGGGCACCCTCCCCAGCCTGCCTCCCTGGGCAGCGTCCTTCCGGCTTGTCTGTCCCGGTGCCTGGTCAAGCTGTACCTCGGGAACAAGGGGACCAGGGCTGAGGGGACTCTGCTGTGACCTGCTGGGCCTGCCTGCCGCCCTGAGGCCTGCTCAGGTGATCAAAACCCCTGCCCCAGCTGGCCAGCCCGGACGTGCACTAATGGCTACCTGGACACCTGTGTCTTCCTGTGTTCACAGAAGCACCTGCACACAGAACAGCATCTGTGCTGCTCCAGAGCTTGTCTGTTCTAGGTTTTGAGAAACTCAGTGAGAGCACTCCAGGGCCAAGTCCTAAGTGAGATGGGAAATGAGAGATGGGGACTGGCTCCTTTAGCAGCTGGGACATAATCTTGTTCACTTCCTTACCAAAAGGGGGAAGAGGCCTAAATTCTTACTGAGATACAGTAAATACTAGAAATACATGCCCTGATATGGCCTCTGCTTTTTAATCACAAAGGACCTTGTCTCTTGGCCTTGGAGTCAGTGACTCACTGCCCTCTGAGTGGAAGTAAAGGACAGTCGACCTCGGGGATGACTTTGATGAGCTCAGGATTCCTGCCCACCCTTCCTCTGTCTATATCAGTGACTGTGCTTCTGGCCTCTCTCTGTTGAGAGGCAAGGTGGGTCCAACCTTTGAGAGGACTACAGGACAAGGGAAGGAAGTGTGGACCCAGCCCTGTGGGATCTGATGAGTACAGGGACCCTGATGGGAGGCCTGGCTCTGCACCAAAAGAGCTGTGGACCTCGGCAGGCCTGTGTCACTGGAAGTGACCAATGTACCCCAGGCCCCTGCCCTCTGTGGTTATACCAGCCACGAGAGGCAGGACACTTCCATTGGCATGACCCTTCTGGTCCTTCTTCTTCAGAGAGCCCATAGGTGGTACCCTGTGGGCTCTAGCAGAAAGGCTGGAGGGAGAACACGCCTGGAGCCCTCCCTCCCTGGGTCAATCCTGCTTCCTCCAAGGCTTCAGCCAGGGGTGGGGGCACACTGTGTGGTCTCTCTGGGCTTCGGGATTTTCGTCTGAAAAGTGGGAGGCAGTGTCCACCCTGGGAAGCACTGGGCTGGCCGAGGGAGAGGGTGTGTGATGGGCCGTGAAGTAGGTACCAGCCCTAGAAAGCCTTCCATTCCTTCCTCCTCCTCCCCAGCTCTGGTCCCATCACAGCCTTTTGGGTGACTTTGCACTTTGCGCCTTTCTTGTCTCTTCTCTAAAACATGTAATGGGGGCAGGAGGGACTGGAGTGGCTGAGTGGCCCTGGGACAAGGCTGGCACTACTGGAGGGCATGGGCAACTGGCGGGGCCAGGAGCCCCCCTTGGGGTTCATCCCGACCTCTACTCAGCCAGATTTCTCCTGCCATCAAAACACAGGGTGGATGGACAGCCAAGAGTAATCCCTCCTGGGAACTCCCTGAAAGTTCAATGGTTAGGACTCTGGGCTCTTACTGGCAAGGTCCCACTTTCAATCCCTGGTCAGGGAACTAAGATGCCACAAGTTGAGTGGTGTGGCCAAAAAAAGATAGAAGAGTAACTCCCCCCTCCCCTGCCCCCCCGCCCCGCATGGGGAGGAAAAAGAAACATGGAGTTGAGGAGAAATAATAAAGTCTTTGCTCAGGCAAAGAAAGGCTCTGTGTCTTTCTGGAGGCTCAGCCGTTATGTCCAACTGTCCCTTCCTTCCTTGGGATGCTGCACTTTCTGGGTGATGAATAAAATACATCTGTTTCCTTATGGGTGAACTTACCTTCCCCACCCGAGTCCCTCAGCATCGTATCTGCTACGACGACGATGGGCCTCCGTAATATGTGGGCAAGGACGAAAACGTGGAACTCCTCCAGGCTCTCGTACACTGGGTCTTCGGCATTGTCCATGCTGGGGACACAGTGAAGCAAGCCTGTCACTGGACCAAGTCGGGGGGAGAGCGGAGGACAGAACACCTCCCTGTGGCCCTTCCTTGCACAGACCCTGGCCGTCTCGGCCATCTGAAGTCACCTGTGGCCACCTCCCTCCACACCACTGGATGGCAGCAAGCACACTGGACCCAGCTCTCCACCCCTACCCTGGCTGGGTGGTCTCAGGAGAGAAGCTGAGGCAGAGGACCTGGCAACGTGGGAGGTGAGCCCCCTTTAAAACACAGTCTCCCTGGTGCAGAGGCATCCTGCTCAGAGTGGGTGGCCACATGGGGGGCTGGTTCTCTGGGGGGTTGAGGAGGAATGGAGGCTCCCCCTTGGGCTCACGCCCACATCCAGCAGCTTAGGCTGCAGGTATGCCTGGGTACATTTGATGGGCTGGTGGGACCACTGCTACCAAGATCTGTGGGCCTTTCCAGGGAATACCCCGACTGAAGAGGGCGGTGAGAAGGCTTCCCTGAGTGAAGCGGAGGGAGTGACAGATTGCCCAACCGAGCCACTTGGACTCTCCCCAGTCTGTCCCCTGGCTCTTGTCTGAGGCTCAGGGAGAGAGTAGGCTCCAAAATCTGCATCACTCAGGACTCTAGGACATGGGCAGAGGACTGTAGCCTTGATATCCTCAACAACCAGGCGGCCCTAAAGGGAGGAAGCATGGAGAGGGAGAGCCAGTGCCCCCAGCTTGATGGGGCCTCTGGGGCACTTGAAGGTGGAGGGTGCTCTGAATTAGCTGAGGGTAATCTCTGGTGACTGGAGTAGGTGGGGGTCAGAGTTAGCAAGTGTGACCCACTTGAGGATTCCAGGGTGGGGCTGCCCGGGGGAAGGGCTCTATATGCACAGCCTGTGGTCAACTGCTTGGGTGGCTTCAAGAACAAAGGCTCCGCATCCCCAGGGATGCCTCCCAATCACCCTGGAGTTTTGTTGTTATTGCACCTGTGTTTTTTTCTGTTCTTTATTTTTGGTGATTCAATATACTTTATTTTAATGCTTAAAAAAATGGCAATACCCAAAAGCTCACAAAAAAGTTGTATAATTTTTTTTCCCTTTTGAAAGTAGATTATCAGCCTGAAATCCCACCACCCTGGTAGAACTTTGTGTGCATTTCCTGTGAACAAGGTTATGTTTCTATGATACATTCTCCTGTGTAACCATCAGACTCTGGAATTCATCTAATCACTAAGGCACTGATGCATGTGATCACGGTTAAAGACCCTAGTCACCAGGTGCCAGCTGCCCCAGCGATGCCTTTGAAATAAAAGTTCCAGCTCTGGACGGTGTGCTGTATTCATCTGTAGTGTCTCTTTAGCTTGTCTCTGAAGCTCTGTCTTCAGTTTGGAACATTCCTCACGGTACTTGACTTTTAGGACCTGGGCTGTTTTGAAGACCACAGGCCTGGTATTGTGTAGAATGTTCATTTATTGTTGTTTAGTTACTAAGTCGTGTCTGACTCTTTGTGATCCCATGGACTGCAGCATGCAAGGCTTCCCTGTCCTTTGCTATCTCCTGGAGTTTGCTCAAACTCATGTCCTTTGAGTCAGTGATGCCATTCAACCATCTCATCCTCTGTCACTCACTTCTGCTCCTGCCCTCAATCTTTCCCAGGGTCTTTTCCAGTGAGTTGACTCTTCGCATCAGGTGGCCAATGTATTGGAGCTTCAGCTTCAGCATCAGTCCTTCCAATGAATATTCAGAGTTGATTTCCTTTAGGATTGACTGCTTTGATCTCCCTGCTGTCCAAGGGACTCTCAAGAGTCTTCTCTGGCACCACAGTTCGAAAGCACCAATTCTTTTGTGCTCAGCCATTTTTATGGTCCAACTCTCATATCCATACATGACTACTGGAAAAACCACAGCTTTGACTAGATGGCAAAGTAATGTCTCTGCTTTTTAATATGCTGTCTAGGTTGGTCATAACTTTTCTTCCAAGGAGCAAGTGTGTTTTAATTTCATAACTGTAGTCACCATCTGCAGTGATCTTGGAGCCCAAGAAAATAAAATCTGCCTCTATCTCCACTTTTTCCTCCATTTGCCATGAAGTGATGGGACTGGATGCCGTGATCTTCAGTTTTTGACTACTGAGCTTTAAGCCAGTCTTCTCACTCTCCTCTTTCACCCTCATCAAGAAGCACTTTAGTTCTCCTTCACTTTCTGCCATTAGAGTGGTATCATCTGCATATCTGAGGTTGTTGATATTTCTCCCGGCAATCTTGATGTCCGTGGTCTGGGTTTGTATTTTCTCACAATCAGAGCAGATTGGCTTATGATGCATCCTTTTAGTGGCGTCCAGTCGGGTGGCCTGGTGTTGACTGGATCCCTCCTGGGGCCATCAGCCAGGCTCCCCCTGCAGAGCTACTCACTTCCCATCCATAATTAATACGCATTTTATGGGAAGGAACTTGGAACCTATAGACATATTCCACTCCTCACTAAGTCTTGATACCATTTATTGATATCAGTCTGGATTCTGGGCTTTTATTTGATTCAGTGGGCTATAACCCATCAGTGTGATTATTCTGATGCTCATATACCCACCTGGTCACTGGAGCTCTTTCAAGTGGGATCTGTGGCCATGTGACAGCCCCTGTCACTCACTATTTAGAGCACATCCTTGCTTTTCAGCAGGAGGAGGTGGTCCAGGTTGTGAACTAAAAATGCTGCCTGCCGTATCAGTAAACAAAGGGTGTTGCAGCCATCAGTCATTATAGCTGCCCCCACGGTGAGCCCTGAGGAAACTCAGGATGAAAGCAGGATGCCCCCCAACACCATCTAGTAGTCAGCTGCTGCAGCCACCCCCCTTTTCCCGATGGTACACCCTGAGTGGACTCAGGATGAGCAAACACAGGATACTGGCCCGAGAGAGCTGAGGTGCACATCAAAGCAATCCATGAGCCCAGACTCTCGCATCTGCCCCACACAAAAGCACTAACTTCCTTAGATGTTCCGTAATCTTTTGATGTTCTGACTACTTGGTCTTTGTTACAAAAAACGCCTATATCCTGGTTCACCTACTTCCCGATTAGAGCAATCTCTTCGAGCTATCTGAGGGGCTGTGTCCTAGGCTTAAGTCCTCAGTTTTGTCCACTGAATAAAACATCACTCTCAACTGTTAGGTTGTATATATTTTTCAGTCAAGAAGATTCATCTTATATCTCCTCTGCCTCAGCCCTGGATTTAGCCATTTCTGTTTTTTTCAAATGGTGGATAACGGTGTTTAGAAGCCAAAATATGATTATTGTTAATGTCACTTCCCCTAGACTCGGTAAATAGAGCTCGGAGACATGTGTGTGTTTGTACTCTCACATGAATACACAAACGTTTTCATCTGTCATCTATCTATTCATGTATTATCTATCTATCCATTATCTATTTACCTATCTATCATCTATCTATCCATCCATTACCCATCTATCGGAAACTTTGAGTCCCCTGATACTGCTCATTCCAGTCTAACACCTCAGAGTTCATTCTACTTCGAACTCCTTTCTCCAAATCTCCACCAGTGATGTCGCCCTTCCCCTGAGTTGCCCTCTTCACTCCATCTGGCTCTGACACCCTGGCCTTGGTCCTCTGTGTCCTGCCATCCCGCACCCTCCCCACTGCAGATGCCCATCTTGCTTTGATGAACCTTATGGATTTAGGACTGAATTTTTCAGGTAAGGAAGGGACGCAAAAGAGGAGCATGTTAAAGCATACACACGCCGAGTCTAACACATGCATATCCATGCATGCATGCATGCTTCGGTCCATCCATCCATGCATGCATGTACTCACCCATCCATGAACACATGCATTCATCCCTCTGTTCATCCATCTGTCCATCCACCCACACACCTGTCTGTCCATCCGTCCCAGATCTGTGCTAGGGTTGGGGCATGTGGTTGCACCACATACATCCGCAAGCCTCATAGCTGGACACAGGCAGCAGTGACGGGGGTGCAAGCCCAGCTGGAAGAGGGTTATGGAGATGAGCCCGAAGCAGAGCAAATCCTGTCTTGGTGTTGAGCGTGAGAGCCAAAGGTCAACTGTGACTCTGCTCAGTGGCCCAGAAGGTGGAAGAAAGGGTCCCAGCTCCATCCTGGGGGCAGCTGGAGAATCTCTAAGTCCATCCCTACTTGCTCCGGCTCCTTGCTCCTAGGGCACAGGGAGCAGGTTTGAACTGGGGGTGGGTCCTCACTCTATGCTCTCCCCTCAACACGACCGCTACACCCTTGTACTTCTGGAGCCTCAGCAAATATTCCTGCTCATTGAATGCAGGCTGGGAATTTGGCTTGACGACTCCTCAGGCTCCTCTGAGGTGCAAATGGGCAAACGGGACAAGACTTTGGAACAGTGACCTGCGCGTGTGAGTTACTGTGACTGAGCCTGCTGGTAGAAATCAGCTCCAGCAAAGCCAGTCCTGAATACTCACGTCCACTTCTCATCCCAAGACTTCACATCAACTTCCTGTGAGTTTACTGAGCAATGCTAGATGCCGGATTGTAAACAGAATCTTGCTTCTGGGAAAAGACACCTAACATCCCTAAAACACTTAGTTATTGGTTAAGAAGACTAACGTGCAATGTGACTGCTTCATCCTCACACTTGGGTGTGTCTGAGAGCTTCCACACAGGCCCTAGGCCACAACAAATGTGTTCCCTTTACTTCAGTGTGCCTGGGGAGGGGGGATCAGGAGCACAGGGATACCCACCCACCAGTGAAAACCCCCTGAGAAAGATGGGTTCCCTCAGCAGAGGCGGTGGGACCAAGACGCAAGGATGGTGGAGTGAGTCCAGATGGCACTGAAGCTGGTGGCAGGAATGAAAAGGTACAGTGCAGATTCGGGGATGTCCTGGCTTAAATGGCAGTAACAGCCTTAGAGGACATCCCGGCAAGAGCCCACGTCATTGACAAGGAATCCAGGCTGGGCAGTCAGTGGGGTCTTGCCCAAGGGCAGTCACCCGGCCACACAGAGGGGCAGCTTGGGTGCAGCCCCCCCTCCTCCAGGACACGTTCCTTATCGCCCTCCCCAAGGTGGGGTGTCCACACCTTCTATTTTGCTCAGGGAAGTCCTGCTTTATGGGTTGCCAGTGGCCGGTGGCCACGCTCACTCTCCACAATGTAGCAATTTAGATAAGTTGTATAGTCACCGCATCCATGGTGATTCTCTTTGTGACATAGTTATCAGCATCCTGTGTACCCTCTCATCCGAAAATAAAAGCATACATGGACGCACCTAGAGATGATAATACTAAGTCAAGTCAAGTCAGAGAAAGACGAATACCATGTGATATCACTTATCTTTGGAATCTAAAAGATTGATACAAATGAACTTGTTACAAAACAGAAACAGACCCACAGACACAGGAAACAAACTTATGGTTGCCAAAGGGGAAAGTAATTGGAAGGGATAAACTTGGAGTTTGGGACTAGCAGATACACACTACTATATATAAAAATATAAACCACAAAGTCCTATGATATAGCACAGGAAACTACACTTAGTATCTTATAATCCTGTAATGGAAAAGAATCTGAAAAGAATATGCATATATATGTGCAACCGAATCACTTTGCTGTACACCCAAAACCAATACAATATTGTAAATCAACTATATTTCAATAGAAACTGAAAAAATACAAGCACATATGTGTCTGTGTGTGCATACACACATGTACAGGACTATGAATGTATGTGCATATCTAGCTTCTACATAAAACCCTCCCCACCACCTCTAGGTGAAAGGCAGGGTACTCCATGGACTTTGCCGACCCTTGCTTCTCCTAAGGGTCATCCCAGAGAGGCCTCTGCCATAGTATGCGGGTCTCCTCCCCTCCCATAGCTGCACAGCACTCGTTATGCATATGTCAATGAAAACACTGTTGCCTGCCACGTCCGTAAACAGCGGATGCCACAGCCACCAAGCCATCCCCTTACAGCTGCCTGGATGGCGAACTCGGAGGGAACTCAGGATGGACAGGACGCCCACCATCAAACCAGCAGATGCTGCAGCCACCTGCGACGGTGCACCCGGAGGACACTAAGGATGAGAAAGCCCAGAATACTGGCCCCGGGTAGCTGAGGTGCGTATCAAAGGAATAACTTCAGGGAGCCCAGACTCTTGCACTTTCCCAATACAGGGAAAAGCACTGCACTTCCTAACTTCAGATGCTGGTTTTCCTTAATTAACTGTAATCTTCTGATGCTCTGACTACTTGGTCTGTGTTGTGAAAACTCCCACGTGGCTCTTCCCTTACCTCTTTGGAGCCGTCCTTTGAGCTATCTGAGAGGCTACCTCCTGGGCTTAAGCCCTCAGCTTTGCTTGCTAAGTAAAACATAATTCTCAACATTGGCGCTGTGCATTTTTTTCAGTTGACACATATGTGTCACTGGCAGCATTTCTGCCAGTGGTGGGGCTTGACCCCTTCTCCTGGGCAGGTTTGGAGCCATGAGGACATTTTTGATGAGCTGACACATAGATGGAGAGGGAGCTGGATGGGGGAGTCAGCCTGAGGGGCTTACAGGGGCTGAGGCCAGCCAGTGCCCTGCGGTGGGCCTCTGTATCTGGTCAGGGACCATGCCTGCCCAGATGGGCAGCTTTTCAAAAAGATTTCCTAAGGCACAACAGTGTAGGCAGCCAGGACCTTGCTAAGAGTTACAGTCTGGGGATCCAGGATGGAAGGATGGTGGCACTCTGAGGGGACCAAGAGGGTCTCGGGCTCTGACAAGGAGTTTCTCAATAGTGGTCAAGGTGGCCTGGGGGTGAGGACTCATCTCACTGCCTAAAATGAAGAAGCTGGGGTCACTTGTGTGGCAAATACTTACTGAGTGCCTGCTGTAGGTATAGGTAGCACTGTTGCTAGGTATGTGTCTATGTGGGTGTTCATGTGTGCACATGTATGCAGGTCTCAGTGGCAGAGACAGACAATTAACAGATGATGAAACAAGAAAAATTATCAGATGTTAATAAGCATGGTGGTAAATGGGGGCTTTTTTAAACAGGAAGGTCAGAGAAGGCTCCTGACAGATGAAGCGACAGCTTCAATCATATTTTCAATAAGCAATGTCTTTAAAAAATTTGAATGGATTCTGGATTTGCAAATGTGAGAACTCGTTAGGTGAACAGTCTTCCTGCTTGGTTCATTGACAGAAGTCACAGAACCTTGAGGAATATTTGCAAGAATGTCTCCTTTCCCACAACAGGCCAAGCCCTGACCCCGGAGTGCCAGTCTGAGGGGCGAGTACCTCCCAGCAGCAGCATGCCACTCAGGTTTCCTTAAAAGACTGAATTAAGGGACTTCCCTGGTGGTCCAGTGGCTAGGATTTCGTGCTCGCAATGCAGGAAGCCTGGGTTTGATCCCTGATTGGGGAACTAGATCCCATAAGCCACAAGGAAAGATCCTGCATGCCACACCTAAGACCTGGTGCAGCCAAATAGAAATAAATGTAAAAAAGCCTGACAAGTTCATAGCTCTGAGACTGTACATTAGGAAACCATTTAAGAGTCTAGCTATTTCTGAAAAAGCCCAATAAAAAAGAAAAGTAGCAGACATACTATGGAATTAGGTAGCACAGCAATGAAACTGGGGGAAGTCAGCTGCACAATGAGCAGCACGCCGGGACAATGCAGGCCTGGGACGTCAGTCACTCAGTGGGGGCAGCCCCAGAGTCCTCGAAAAGGCTCCCCCCCTCTGTCTCATTTTCTTTTGTTCTAACAGCCTCTCAGGCTCCATAACCTGTCTCATCCAATGGAGAAAAAGTAAGCCATTGCTTTATAAAAGGTTAAAGAACAAAGTTGATTATTTTCATCACAAATTTCAGGATAAGCTGTTGATTCTTGCTTTTCATGCCTGATTTGCATCATCTGCATGATTGTGCATCATGGTGTTCTGATTTGATAAGAGTGTGGGTTTATGTTGGCAGTCAGGTTCAAGTTCAGATCCTGGCTCTGTCCCTTCTGGGCTGAGGGATGCTGAGAGCTGATTTAATTTCCTCAATCTCAGTTTTCTGCCATTGGTGATGATAATGATAGCCTCATAGCCCTGCTCGATACAGATCATATTGTAACACGTGAGTGCTCAGTAGATGACACGGCTCTAATTCCTGTCAGACGCTGTTGTCCTTCCCCATCTCCAGTGAATTTTGACCCCCTAAGAAGGCCAGCCTTCCCTGCTCCAGATCCCAGTCAAAGGCTATGTGGGAGAATGGTGTGAGCACTCATCCCAAGAGGGCTGGCCTTTGCTCCCTGGCTCCTAACAGGTCCAGTCTGGGCACTGGTGTCATGGGCCCCAGGCAGGAATGTCTCCCCTGGGGTGTGTGTGGAGGCACGTGCTCAGCACCACACCTGCTGGTCCTGGATCTGGCTCTGTTGGTACATGCAGCCCCATTTGGCCAGTACTGAGCTATGGTTTGGAAGAGAATCAAAAAGAAGGATTGGGTTGGCTGCACCAATAGGATGTTGCAATGTGAAGGAGAGACAACATAAAACATACATGAACCCTTTGTGAGCAGGGGCACAGGACAGGGCTAGGAGTATAGCAGCACATTATGGCTGGAGGACAGAAAAGGGAGTCCCAGGGAACAAGAAAGTACCTGGAAGACTATAAAACAGGAAGGACTTCAGAAAACAATCCCATAAGGTTGTTTATGAACTCCTGGACTCCCCTTTCTTCAATTCTGGGCTGGGCGAGTATCGATCTGATCTGCCCTAATCAGTACACCAAAGGCTCTGAGGAATTACTGAATAGACTCCTGCCCAGGTTACAGACTGTGTAACGTGTGGCTTAGGCAAATAGGACAGCAAAGGCTTTAAAAACCACAGCCCAGAGAAGGCAGGTTGAAATTTACAGTGTGAACCTACCTGCTTAACATGAAAAGTCAAGATTTTTCATAGATTATTAACAAGACTCAGAGTCTTGTAATATCCAAAATGTCCAGGATGCAATCCAAACGTACTTGACACGTGAAGAACCACAAAAAAATCTCAATTTACCCAAGGAAGAGAATGGTCAAAAGACTACCAACTCTGAGTTGGTAGATGTCAGAATTATCTGACAAACATTTTAAAGACGTTATTGTGAAAATGCTCCAATCAGTGATGGAAATGTTAGAAATTAAATATACAGTAATTGGAAGCAAAAATTCACTGAGTGGACTCAATAGCGGATTGGGGATGAGAGAGAATAAGAGTGAGTAAATTTGAAGACAGATCAACAGATGGCCCAATCTGAAGAAGAGGGAGAAGAAAAGATCGACAAAAGGAGAATTTCAGTGAATTCAGACAGTATCAAAAGTGTAATACTCATGTCATCAGAGTTCCAGAAGGAGACAGAGTATAGAGCCCCGAAAAAGAAAAAAAAAAAAACAAAAACCTTAAAGAAATAATGACTGAAAGCGTCCTAAACTGGGCAAAACTTCAGACCTATAGATTTAAGAAGCTCAGACTAATGAGGATAAACCTAAAGAAACCCCTGGCCAGACACAACAAAATCAACTGTTGAAACCTAAGGACAGAGGAAAATTGCTGAAAGCAGCCAGATGAAAAGTGATACGCTGAACAGGGGAACAGTAAATCAAGTGACTATAGATTTCTCATCAGGAACTACTGGAGAAGAAGGGGAAACAAGATTTTTAAAGTGCTGCAAGAAAAGGATGCTAAACTACTGATAAAATTCTATATCTGTTAAAAATATCCTTCAGGTATAAAGGTGAAATAAACATATTCTCAGATGAAGAATAAGTAATGGAATTCACAACCAGAAAGTCTCCCTAAAAATTAAAAGAAAATGTTTGGATTGAAAGAAAATGATACCAGAAAAATGTTGGAACCTCAGAAATGAAGGAAGCACAACAGAAATAGTCATGATTTGTATACATATAATAGAGTATCCTTTTCCTCTTGAGTTCTTTAATATAGATTTGAAGATCCACATTAAAAATACTATATTGGCTGATGGGGTATTTAAAGTATGTAGATGAAATACATAAGAAAACTATACCATAAAGAAGGAGAATAAGGGAGCTATTCGGTAGCAAGGATTTTGAATTGCACTTGAATTCCAAAAAGAATTGCTTAAAATATGTATATTCTAATTACTTGAGCCACTACTTAAAAACTCTATGAAAAGATGTTAAAATCATACAAATTAAATTAAAATAGAATCTTAAAAATTCAAATAACTGAAACAAGGAAAGGGGAACAGAGGAACAAAAAACACAATGGGAAAAAGCAAACAAATAATAAAACAGGAGAGCAAAACTCAAAACAGATCAATAATTACATTAAATACAGATTATATAAATGTAGCAGTTAATAGACAGAAATTGTTACAATCAATAATACCTATTTGCTGTGTTAAAGAAACTCATTGCAAATATAATGATACAGGTAGGTTAAAGATAAAAGGATGGAAAATTACAGATCATAAAAAATTTAATCAAGATCAATTTCAAGAAGCTTTATCAATATCAGGCAAAGTAGACTTCAGACCAAAGACAACTGCCCCAGATAAGAAGAGATATTATACAATGATCAAAGGATAAATTCAGAAAGAAGGTGGAATAGTCCTAAATGAATGTAGATTTAACAATAAGACTTCAAAATACTTAGAAGAAAAAACTGACAAACTGAAAAGAGAAATAGAAACAGCCATAAGTATAATTGCAGGGCTCTAAACTTCTCTCGCAGTAGCTGAAAGAACAAGTAGACAGAAAATCAGCAAGGGTATAGAAAATCTGAACAAAACCATCAATCAACTGGATCTAACTGACATCAACAGAACACTTTATCCAACAAGTACAGAATACACATCTTTTTAAAATGCACAGGGAATATTCACAGACAGTACGCTCACTCCTTCACAAAACTGAAGGCATTTTAAATAATTTAAATCATACCAATTATGTTCTGAGATCATAATGCAATTAAACTAGAATTAGAAAGAAAGACAACAAAACCATGTTACACAATAGACTTTTAAATAATTCAGTAGTCAAAGAGAAAATCTCAAGGGAAATTAGAAAATATTTTAAACAATGAAAATAAAAATGCAACCTATCAACATTTGTTATACGCAGCTAAGCAGCTCTTAAGAGGGAAATTTATAGTCCCCAAATACATATATTACAAAAAAAAAATCTCGGATCAATAATCTAAGCTTTCACCTGAATAAAGTAGAAAAATCAGTGCAATATACCTAAAGCAAACAGAATGAGCAGAAACTCTAAAGGTAAGAACAGAAATCAATGAAATTTAAACCTAAAAACCAACAGGGACAAGCAATTAAGCCAAAATTGGTTCTTTTAAATGATCAATAAAATTGACAGAACTTTAACAATGCAGATAAAAAAAAAAAAAGAGAGAGAGAAAGAAGAAAAGACGCTAACTGCTGAATCTGAAAAGAAAGGGCATTATCACTAAAGTCGCCCTGAGGTATTAAGTTACAAAAGGGAAAATTATAAACAATACTATGCACATAAATTCAACAACTTTGATGAAATGGAACAATTTCTCAAAACAACAAGCTACCCCAAACTACTTATTTCTATTTTCCATAACTGTTAAAGAAGCTGAATTTATAGTTAATACACTTCTGTAAAGGCCATATCTGATTGCAGATGAATTCACAGATTTTGTGAATCTACCAAACATTTAAAGAAAATATATCACCAGTTATATACAATTTACTGGAAAAAATAGAGGGGTGTGTGTGTGTGTGTGTGCATGTACATGCACATAGGCATGCTCAGTCATGTCCGACTCCTTGCAATCCCATGGACTATAGCCCACCAGGCTCCTCTGCCCATAGAACTTTCCAGACAAGAATACTGGAATGGGGTGCCATTCCTTTCTCCGGGGATCTTTCCAACCCAGGGACTGAGCCTGCGTCTCTTAGGTCTCCTCCACTGGCAGGTGGATTCTTTTACCGCTAGAGCCACTGGGAGGCCCTAAAGGAGAGATAATTGTCTCCAACTTGTTTATGAGACCAGCATTACACTGGCACCCAAACTAGACAAAGACAGTAGTACATAAACGGAAAACTAGAGCCAATAACCTCCATGGCAATGGATACAAGAATTCTCAACATAATATTGCCAAATTGAAATAACAAAAGAAAAACTTTTAATACACCAAGAGAAAGAGGAATCAAACCCTGGAATGCAATGATTCCCTGCAATGAAATCCCTGGTTCAATATTCAAATATCATCCAACGTAACCTACCATATTAATGTCTAAAGAAGAAAAAAATCCACAAGATCATATTAACTGATGTAGAAATGTATTTGATAAAATTCAACATTCATTACTGATAGAAATTCTTAACAACAACAACAAAAAAACACAAGGAAACTTCCTCAATCTGATAAAAATACCTACTAAAAATCTATAACAAATATCTTACTGATGAAAGATTTCTGACTAAGAGTGATAACCAGGGAAGAGTTTCCTCTCTCATCATGTCTGCTCAACATCATACTAGAAATTCTAGTTAGTGCAATAAGAAAAAGAAATAAAAGGCACAGAGATTAGAAAGGAAGAAATAAACCTACCCCTACTCACTGATTATACGAATACCTGTGTAGAAAATCCCAAGGAATCTAAAAACCTCTTAGCACTGATATATGAGTTTAGTAACATCACAGAATACAAAGTCACAAACATCAGTAACTAGCAATAACTAGCAATGAGTAATTGCAGACCCAAATGAAAACACATACACATGCACAATCATTTACAATAGCTTCAGATGAAATATTCAGGTATATATCAGATGGCGATTGCAGCCATGAAATTAAAAGATGCTTACTCCTTGAAAGGAAAGTTATGACCAACCTAGGTAGCATATTGAAAAGAAGAGACATTACTTAGCCAACAAAGATCTGTCTAGTCAAGGCTATGGTTTTTCCAGTGGTCATGTATGGATGTGAGAGTTGGACTGTGAAGAAGGCTGAGTGCCGAAGAATTGATGCTTTTGAACTGTGGTGTTGGAGAAGACTCTTGAGAGTCCCTTGGACTGCAAGGAGATCCAACCAGTCCATTCTAAAGGAGATCAGTCCTGGGTGTTCATTGGAAGGACTGCTGCTAAAGCTGAAACTCCAAACTTTGGCCACGTGGTGCAAAGTGTTGACTAATTGGAAAAGACTCTGATGCTGGGAGGGGTTGGGGGCAGGAGGAGAAGGGGATGACAGAAGATGAGATGGGTGGATGGCATCACCGACTCGATGGACATGAGTTTGAGCGAACTCCGGGAGTTAATGATGGACAGGGAGGCCTGGTGTGCTGCGATTCATGGGGTTGCAAAGAGTTGGACATGACTGAGTGACTGAACTGAACTGAAACATGTATAGAAATTTTATGCAGAAAATTATAAAATGCTAATAAAACAAATCAAAGAAGATTTAAATATATGAAGAAGCATACTGTGTCTACCTGCTGCTGCTGCTGCTGCTAAGTCGCTTCAGTCGTGTCCGACTCTGTGCGACCCCATAGACGGCAGCCCACCAGGCTCCTCCGTCCCTGGGATTCTCCAGGCAAGAACACTGGAGTGGGTTGCCATGTCCTTCTCCAATGCATCAAAGTAAAAAGTGAAAGTGAAGTCGCTCAGTCGTGTCCGACTGTTCGAGACCCCATGGACTACAGTCTACCAGGCTCCTCTGTCCATGGGATTTTCCAGGCAAGAGTACTGGAGTGGGGTGCCATCGCCTTCTCCGGTGTCTACCTAATACATGGAAAAAGATGTGTAAGTACACTCAACATTTTAAAGATTTCAATCCTCCAGTTCATGTATAGACTTCATGTAATACCAATAAAAATCCTGGCAGAATATTTTTCAGATATAGATAAGGTGATTCTATAAATCTGTATGGGCAAACAAAACAAAAAAAAGACCAGAAATACTGAAAAAGGAGAATAAAGTTGGAGGAGTGATGCTACCTAATTTGAAGACTTATTATACAAGTGACACTGTCAAAAGGACAGGCGCATATTTCAGCGGAACATAATACAGAATCTCCCACCAACATAAATCTCCCAAACCCACATAAATATTGCCAATAGGTATCTGAAAAATGTAAAAGCAATTCAATGATGAAAGAATAGTCTTTTCAAGAAATGATATTGGAAAGTCAGACATTCATTCTAAATAAATGAAACCCTGATCTGTTCTCCATCATTATAGTTTTGCCTTTTGGATAATGTCATAAAAATGAAACCACACATACCATACATAACTTTTTGAGACCTGATCCTTTCATGCAAGTTGTTACATATATCATTAGTTTGTTTTTAATTCCTGAATAGTATTTCATAATATACTACTTTTTTTAATCAAAGGACATTTGAGTTGTTTCCAGTTTTGGGCAATTATGAATGGAACTTCTATAAACATTTTACATAGAACTTTGTGTGAACACACATTTTCATTTCTTTGGGGCAGATTTTCTCAATTTTGACACTACTGAAATTTTGGACTAGGTATTTCTTTGTTTGGGGGGCTGTCTTGTGCACTTTAGAAGGCTTAGCAGCATCCATGGCTTCTACCCATTAGATTCTAGCAGTATTCAGACTACATTCCAGTTTTGACAATCAAAATATCCCTAAATCTAGCCAAATGTTCCCTGGGGGCAAAATCATTCCTGGTTGAGAACCAGTGTTCTAGGGTAAATACTTAGGAGAAGGACTGCTGGGTCATATGGCAAATGTGTTTTTAAATTTACAAGAATCTGTCAAGCTGTATTCCAGAGTGGTTGTGTCATTTTTATATCACCAACAATGTGATGTAAAATTTGCTTTGCACTCTCACCAGCACCTGGTATTGCCAGTATATTTTTTTCTGACTTTCTTATAGGTATGTAGTGGTTTTAATTTTCATTTCCCTAATGGAGTTTACATGGTATTCTTCAAACTGAGAGGGTCCTGGTTTATTCCCTGCCTCCAAAGAGTATAGTGGTTGTTGAAAATTGCTTGAAAATTTCAAGTAATTCCTCTCATTAATTTATCATAGAACTTATGCTTACAAAGGTTTTCAGTATTTGGCAGAGGAGGAAAAGGGAGACCCAGGGAGAGACAAGTTGGAAAATACCTTTCTGTACATTCACACAGAAAGACACCTGATGGCAAAGGTTTATTAGCCTGTTGTTAACAAAGGCTGAGATCTGAAATGACACTCCCTTGAAACACATCCCGGCATTAGACAGGAAAATAAAGAGGCCTCATTTTATCATCCACAGAAAAGAGCAAGAACCCAATTCTCTATAAGAACAGAAACAGGCTTCTGAGCTAAGGGGTAAGAGGAAAATCAGGGACCAGGAGACCTGGGAGGCAGGACACCTGAATTTGAACTACAGCTCTTCCACTCAGCAGATTACCCTGGGCAAATTTTTATCCTGAATCCAAATTTCCTCATACTTTAAATAAGAATTATAACCTTTATCTCACAGGGTTACAGTGATGATAGAATGACATAGTGTGTTTGAAAATGCACAGCATGCCTCAGGCAATTAATACATGTTGAGTTAATGAATAAATCTTTTTCAATCTGTAAAGGTGGAGTAAGAAGTTGGTTAAACATATTTAGTCTTTGGATTTCATATAATTGTTTCACTTCAAATTAGCAAACTTTGACTGAGTGCCAGGAAGTTGATAGCTTTCTGTCTGATTTAACAACTTTCACGACATCATTCGTATCATGAATTTAAAGAGAATTTATACCCAAACTATCCATAAAGGGTGAGACAGAATAAAGAGAAATTCAGATATGCAAGGACTCAAAAAATTCTATCTGCAGTGTACTCTTTCTTAAGAAGCTATAAAACTTGTCATTAGTGTATTCTCTGGTAAATTGTAGGGTGCTGGACTCAGACAGTTCTTGGTCTGCATCCTAGCTCCACCAGTTATAAACCAGAGGTAAGTCAATTAATCTCTCAGAACACTAGTTTTCCAACATATAAAGGAGAGTGATGCCTAATTTATAAAGTGCAGATAAAGTGTGTAAGGCAATGGCAATGTAGTATGTAAGGCAGGTAGGTGCCCAGCAGAGGTTTGTGGCTTTCTTTCTTCAGTCCTCACTGCCCAACACAATAAGTTATTTTTATGTTCCATTCCTACAGGTCTAGGCTCTGGAGGTCAAGGTGCAGAGTATATATAAACTCATGGAAGGGATTTGCTCTACAGTCAGAGACTCCTGAAAGCCCCTAGGGCTCCAGCGTTTTCAAGACTCACAGGAGTGAATTTCTAAAGGTGGAATATCAGACAGTCAGATGAGCCAGTGTGAGTGTCATAACCACTAAACTATGGACAGGGAGATGAACCATGGAAAGTCAGGGAAACCATACATTTCAGGTATTGGGGATAGGCCTTTACAACATACCATATAGGCAGCAGGCATGCCAACTCACAGGCTGAATGTGACAATGTCTTAATAAACATTATGTTTATAGCCATAACAGCTTCTTTCCACTTTCAAACGCATGATTTCACTGCCCAGTGCCAAAAGAATCACAGAATGTGGCCGACTGCTTTGATGGCCACAGAGCCTTCTTACTGTGTATTTGTCCCTTTGCAATGTGAGAGTTGGACTACAAAGAAAGCTGCTGCTACTAAGTCGCTTCAGTTGTGTCCGACCCTGTGTGACCCCATAGACGGCAGCCCACCAGGCTCCCCCGTCCCTGGGATTCTCCAGGCAAGAACACTGGAGTGGGTTGCCATTTCCTTCTCCAATGCATAAAAGTGAAAAGTGAAAGTGAAGTCGCTCAGTCGTGTTCCGACTCTTAGCGATCCCATGGACTACAGCCTACCAGGCTCCTCCATCCATGGGATTTTCCAGGCAAGAGTACTGGAGTGGGGATAAAGAAAGCTGAGTGCCAAAGAATTGATACTTTTGAACTGTGGTGTTGGAGAAGCCTCTTGAGAGTCCCTTAGACTGCAAGGAGATCCAACCAGTCCATCCTAAAGGACATCAGTCCTGCATGTTCTTTGGAAGGACTGATGTTGAAATTGAAACTCCAATACTTTGGCCACCTGATGCGAAGAGCTGACTCATTTGAAAAGACCCTGATGCTGGGAAAGATTGAGGGCAGGAGGAGAAGGGGACGACAGAGGATGAGATGGTTGGATGGCATCACCGACACAATGGACATGGGTCTGGGTGGACTCTGGGAGTTGGTGATGGACAGGGAGGCCTGGTGTGCTGCAGTTCATGGGGTCACAAAGAGTCGGACACGACTGAGAGACTGAACTGAATGGGACTTTGCCCCTCCTTTTATTAAGGATGGAGTCTATCTGCCCAGAGGCTGGCTCAGCCATGGGACTGGCTTTGGCCAATGTTTCCATGGGACATTAGTAAACGTGATCCAAGTAGAGGCTTGAGCTGAACCTCCACAATGTAGGCTGCCCCCTCTTATTGCCCTCATCCATACTGCAAGGGTCCTGAGCCTTCTCAAAGATGAAATCTAGACGGAGGCTCAGCAAGAGCCAGAGCTGTGAATCAGGCCATCCTGGATGGTCCTGCACCACCCAGACTAACTGCCAGATGCTGCAGCCCCAGGAGAGGCTCCAGGAAATTCCAGAGCAGAATGCTGACTGCAGAACAGGAACAAATCCAGTGTCTCTGTGTTAAGCTACCCAGTTTTGGTGTGGTTTACTCCACCACCACGGAAAACCGATACAGCCCAGCAGGGGTCTTACTACCAAATGCATTTTACACCTGAACAACAAAGATGCTCCAGGAGCTTGGGAGACATGCCCAAGATCATGCACCCCAGTCTGGGACTCTTAATGCATGACATCTGAGTCTGGGCGTCTGGTTGGGATCCACCAGGAAGACCCCTTTCTTAGTTCTCAGTTGCCACTGAACCAGATGAAGCACCCAGAGGTCGTCACTAACTGCTTTCATAGCTTTTACCAGTTGTTTTTCAAGTAATGGATTCCTCCCATTGCACACACACCCTCTTCCCCCAGAGTGTCCGTAGCGGGGGTTGGGGCTGCACCTGCCAGGTGGTGATGAGCAACTTCACTCCGACACTGGTTTCCATGCAGACCTGCATGACTTGGGGTGGAGTTATTTTCCTCTCTCTTCCATGTCTTCCTTTTCCTTCTGGGGACCAGCCCTCTTACCCATGGCCCCACTAGCAGCTCTGGTGATGGGCAAGCTGAGTTCACCTTTGCTGGAGGGGACTGCAAACTCCAGCAGCAGCCCTTTTGGAGGCAGCACTTCACAGGAGGGAGCGCTTCACAAGTCTCTGGAGGTGCAGTAACAGCACAGAATGTTGATTTCTCTTGCTTTGGCCACAAGGAACAGGCATGTTGTGATTTGCGAGTAGGAGCATGGGAAAGAATGGGTCCTGTAGCTCTGAGTGCGCCTGCATGGAAGCCCCCGCCTCTGCCTGGCCTCGGTTCTCACAGTTCTCACTGCATCTGCAACTACTGGTACAGTTGCCATTCAGACTTTCTCACGCATCTGAACTCGGCAGAGAGCTTATGCTGGTCTTGCCTTCCTGGGGTCTTGAAGAGCGTCCTCCCTGTGGTCACCAGTTCTAAACAGCCTATCCATGATGGCTCTCTGGCTGGTGATTCGCCCTGCCTGGACCCCAACCTGGTCTCCACCCTTCTCTCTGAGCGAGTCGTGGACACGCCTCCCTGCCTCCAGGGTCTCCTGCTGGGGCTCTGCCAGTGAGCCCTGGGATTGGCTACTGCGAGTCTTGTGGGAAGAAGGCAGGAGGTTGGTCAAGTGCATCCTTGAGTCTGACCCTTCCGACCACTTCAGATGTTTAACCTGGTTCTTTCTGGGAAAATCTGCAGGGCCACTGTCCATGCTGGGAGCAGCAGTGCAGGGTCTGTTCCCATCTGTCCTGGGGCCAGAGGGCCAGGGTCTGGGCAGGAGTGGTGCTGGACGTGTCACTCACCAGGGGCCAGGCTCCAGCATGATGCTTACCTGCTCCGGAACCATGCTGGCCCAAGTTTCATGGAGGTTACTTAAAAAGACCACCACCGTTGCCTGGTGGCCCAGGGGTTAGGATTCCAGCAGCAGCCTGAAGCTTCAGAGCCTGGTGAGCGCGTGGGCAGCTTGGGCCCTCCCCAGGCTGGCTGGACAGTGAGACCCTCTCTGCAATGCAGCAGGCATGCTTGAGCTCATGAGATGCACATGGAGACTGTGTACACTTTCTTCCAAACATCCGGCAGAGTCCTGTCATCCCCCCCCATCTGCCCTGCATCCTTGGTAGAATCTAAGATCTGAAGGCAGGAGTCCTCCTTGTGTCGTCCCCAGCTTGGGGGCCCCACATCACCCCCATCACTTCGCATGCCGTCAGGGGGAGGGCTGGGGCAGCACTTACCCCCCACCAGAGCCGCCGTTCTTGCTGAAGTGTGTGCGTGGCTCGCTGGAGGCCAGCTTCAGCAGCTCCGTCCATTCCCGCTCCCACTCCTCCTCCGTGTACACCAGCCCTGACTGGCACAAAGGGGGGTGGGGTTAGGAGGTGGCGTCCACCTCTTCACCCCTGCACCCACATCAGTCTGGCTGAGAGCCCGACTTCCCGGCTTGGTCAGCCTGGGGTGAACACCTGTTAATGGCCAAGGGCCGTCAGCATTTGCTCTGGACAGAATTTGTTCAGAACCCCCAATCTCTAACCTCTATGCTGTCGGAAGTGCACTCAGCAACAGTGGTCATTCTCAGGGGCTAGAGCGACCGGACGCAACCTGCACACATACTGGGCTGGGTGCCGACCACTGACCTGTGTGCAGGGGCCCGGGCAGACCCATCTTTAACGGCTTCCACGCCAGCAAAGGGCCAGTGCTCACTAAGGTTCTGGGATAAACATTCTCTTTGGACTGAGCACACACCCTGGGGCTGGGGCCATGCCAGGGCCAATCAGTGGCCGCACCAGCAGTGACCTCACAGGTGACTATCTAAGTCACCATCCAGGTCGGGACAGCCTTGTGAGGGAGGGTAGGTGGTTTTCATAATCACACCAGGACAGGTGAGGGGAGTGCATGCCTGGTCATTGTGGGCAGGGGCTGACTGCTGGAACGGCTTCCTCTTTAGTGGGTTTGAGTAGGGGATGGGGCCATTGCTGCCTCATCTCGTAAGACAGACTTGATACTGGGCCCCAAATAGGACCCCATCTTGGCCTTGGCTGCGCCCTGGCAGGGTCCCAGCTCTGCCATGATGACAGGTACCCACCTCCTTGTTCTGCTGTGTCTGCTGCCACCTCCACCTTCGCTTCAGGGCCTCCCTCTCGGCCCCTGTCCTCATCATGGTGTAGAGAGCTTTCCGCAAAACCAGGTCCCGGTCGTGAAAGCCCCACATTCCTGCAGCCAGGAGGCCCGTGAGGAGCAGAGGAGAGAGGAAAGATGTGAAAGTAAAGTGAACGTGGTAGCTGCTCAGTCGTGTCCGACTCTTTGTGACGCCATGGACTGTAACCCGCCAGGCTCCTCTGTCCATGGAATTCTCCAGGTAAGAAAACTGGAGTGCATAGCCATTCCCTTCTCCAGGGGATCTTCCTGACCCCAGGATCGAACTCAGGTCCCCTGCACTGCAGGTAGATTCTTTATCATCTGAGCCACAAGAAAATATGTGAGGAAGGGCCAAAACAGGAGGAGCTGAGACCACCACCACCTACCAGTCCTGGCGCCCACAGCTGTGTGAGCAGAAAATGCAGTAGTGAGATATTCAGTTCTCACGATTAGCAAGCCTCTCCCCTCTGCCCTCCCTCCTGATGTTTCCTGCAGATGTAGGCACGGAATGAAGGAGCACAGCCCCTTCTTAAAGCAACAGCCATTTCACTGAGTCTCGGGGGCCCTTTGCAGGCTGCCCTCAGCCTCTCCAGGCTTGTTCTGAGGGATGTAATGCTTGTGGTCTGACCTTGTGCTGGAGTGGGAGAGAGTGGGGGCAGTGGATGATGTATCCTCACGCAGGGCCCCAAGGCAGGATGGCAGTCAGACCCCAGTTTCATCGAGGGTCTGCTGCATCCAATATCTGTAGCCCCGAGGCATCTCTGCACACATCTGGGCCCCGGGAGAGCACCTGCTTCTGAGGGAAGGGCCCCACCTGGCCCAGGGGTCATAAGAACAACCCAGCATCTCTGAGGACATCCTTGGGGAAGCTCAGAAGTGGTCAAGAAACCCAGTCAGTGGAGGAAGTGCCATGAGAGATGCAGCTCTGGCTACAGGGAGAGACCAGGGAAATTTATTCATTCATGCGTTCATCTGTTTAACTGAATACTATTAATTCCACTTAATTCCATACTTATTTCACAGTAAGGGTGAGGCACCATTCTCAGTGATGGGAATACCCACAGCAGCAACTACGACAGACTAAATTCCTAAAATCTCATGGAGTCCACACTGAGGGGAAGGGAGGGGAGGCAGCCATCGGATTAACATGTAACCCACTATGTTGCAGGCAGTGGCAATGTAAGGGGAGATGAAGCAGGCTAAGAGGACAGAGTGCTGGGTGGTTTGGTCACAGTGTGAGTGGAGACATTGGGGCAAAGCTATGAGTGGTTAGGGACAGGGTTGAGTTACCATCCTAGGTGGAGGAAAAGGTCAGGGCCAACCCCGTGGGGGCCAATGTGGCTTACTAGGGAGGGGAAGGTGTCTGCAGTTGGGATGGAAGGGGCGAGGTGGAGAGCGGAAAGACGGGCTTTGAAGTGAGCTGGGACCCTCTGGAGAGCTTTCAGAGAGCAGTGACCCACGCTGACTGATGGTCAAAGGCTCAGTCTGGCCGTGCATCTTTTTGTGCAAAGACATGATAACAGGGGGCTGCCGTGGGCTTTCCAGTCATCTTTTTTCTGCAGTGTTTTTCTACAGACAGAGGAAGATGGCCATCATGCTCCTTTTATGAACAGGCCGAGCTGAGCTTTCTCATCCCTCTGACCTGCCTGCAGCCTCCTCCCAGGCAGGGCAAGTCCTGGGTCCAGCCTACGCATCATGGCTCCTTGTCTGGGTCTCTTGTGCAGAGAGAATCTCCTTGTCCCACACATGTTTGCCCACAAGCCTGACCCCAGATTACTGTCATTTCTGTGTGTGCCCCACACCCTAGGCCAATGCCAGGGCTGGTCAGCAGGGCCAGTAAGCACTGCTGGGGAGTGCAGAATGGCCACTTTGAGCAGACTTGCTTGTACATAGTTTAGCAATTTGAGTACCAAGGGGAAACAAGGTACTGGGAGAAAAGAATCAACTGGCCGTGAGTCCCAGGTTCAGTCTCGGCCCAGGCTCTCTCACAGCTAGAGCAAGGGCCACCTGCAGGAGGCTTTCTCCTCCCAGGCAGAACTGTGAGAAACACCTGCCATCAGTCAGGACCACGGCGGCGTGTGACCATCTGGCTTGTGGCCTTGTCCACCTGTGGTCATGACACGGGCAGCGCCTGTGTACACTGCGTGTTAGAAGGACAAAGGCATTCCTGTGCCGGAGACTTTGCAAAGAGGAGAGATGTCTTCTTTCGTAATTTTTCTCTAGGTTTGATACAGAATAAGGTGAAATAAGTTCCATAAGAAAGGGATACTGAATATTTTATGATGGAATAAGACGCAACTTACAAAACATGTTTTTGAAGAATAGTGTGAAAAATTCAATTTACAATTTTAAGGGGAAAATACTGGATTCCAAACCGTGAACACCGTGAGATCCTAATTTCACTGGAAGTATAAACAAAAATGTGGAAGACAATATACCAGAATATTAAAAACAGACATCGCTGGGCAGAGGAATTGCTGATTGCTATTTTACTATGCTGAATGGGAGTCAACAGACAGGAATGAGTTAATACTGAGACAGAAAGGGGGCAGGCGGGTGGGTGTCCTTGTTTTCCCTATCACCCTTTGTCAAGCTTAAGGAACATGGAATGTTTCCTTTGCACTTGGGCTCCATCCTCCTCTGGGTACCTCGGGGCCCATCCCAGACGCCCTGCATTTCCCTCGAAAACTTTTTGGGCTCAGCTCAGCCCACTTCTTACAGAACAGACCTCTTACTACAGGTCTGAAGTGAGGTCTGAGGCATCCTTGCTCTGGGTCACAGCATTGAGTTAAGGTCATGTTTACCTGGGGAGGTGAGTTTGACTAACAAGGACCATATTCTTGTTGGAGGGGCCCATCCCTGGAGAGGGTTCTTGGACTGCAGGAGTAATAAGGCACCACCAGCTCTGGTGCTGGGGTCCTTGGCACAAATCCAGTCCCGCATGTGTATGTAAGCCTGGGTCCAGAGGGGCTACATGACCTTCCAGAAAGTGTGCTGTGACCTTCTGCCATCCAAACATTGCCACCCACGCCCGTGCATTTGCTGGTGTCGCTTTTTGCAACCAGGAAGCTCACATCTCTGCTGGAAGAGTTTGCTGACCTCTCTGCAGCATATTCTGGCTGTGCTGATCCCTGTGTCACTCACCCATGTCTGTCTTTTTGTCAGTCTAAGTCCATCAGCTGCAGTCAGTGCGGTGGCTCCAGATCCACCCAGCCTCACACACTGCCCCCCAGACTTTCTGCCCAAGCTCAACAGGGCTCAGCCCTGATCCCAAACACCCTGTTAATTCCCAACTTTCCACTTTATCCGTGTGTTCTCCCTGTCTGGAAGGTCCTATTTATATTCTTTCAAGTTCTTCAAGCCTCAGGAAAATCTCAGCTCCTCCAGGAAGTCCTCTTTGATTGCTCTAGACCCCGATGTCTACTGCCCATCCATGCAGGTCTGCCCAGGCCTCCTTCCATCAGGACAGATCTTTTCTCTTGTGCGCTCTATGCCTCCACCAAGCCTGCCAGCTGCTTGACAAGAAGGGTGGGGGTTGTTGGCTCCATCCCTTGGGGATCTTTTCAGTTGACAGTGATGCACGTGGCTCTACTTAGTGTAAGATTGTTTTCTAATGATGAGCATAGAAGGCCTGGGCACTGCCACCCTCTGTCTACACTGCAGGGCTTACCCAGTGAGGCAGCATGTAAAAGGCAGTTCCCGTCCCCTGTCGTGGCCAAAGGAAGAAGCCGTTTACAGCTCGTGCACACGGTGGACCACCAGTTCAGGCGACCTGGAACAGAAACTCATGTTTAGAATCCCAGGACAAACATGGACGTTTGCTAAGTAAGCTGTAATATCCGTGGTGATTTTCTAGAGGACTCTTGAGAACTTCAGTGGGAAGGCAGAGGGCTATGGCTGTGGGCTCCGTGGGTCAGTCGTGTTTGATTTTGCAGCCCCATGGACTGTAGCCTGCTGGCTTCTCTGTCCATGGGATCTTCCAGGGGAGAACACTGGAGTGGGTTGCCATTTCCTCCTTCAGATGACCTTCCTGACCCAGGGGTCGAACCCGAGCCTACTGCGGCTCCTGCACGGGCAGCGGGACTCTTTACCACTGAGCCACCAGCGTGATGGCTACTTACGCTCAGACAAAATATAGATATTTTTTCTTTTAAGATAAAAAATAGCCAAATCCTTCCATCAGTTAGCAAGAAACTCAGGATTAAAGCCTTCTCTCCTTGAATCTGGGAATATATTTTACACAAAATATAAAATTTCTGTGTAATTTCCTTGAACACAATTTCTCTTCCCAAAAGTTATTTAAAAAGTTATTCTTTGTTGATGCATAATATCTTTGAGAGTATGGTTTAAATTTAATTTTTAAAATTGATGTATAGTTGATGCACAGTGCTCCCAGTATACAGCAAGGTGGTTCAGTTATACATACATACATATACCTATTGTTTTTCAGATTATTTTCCATTATAGGTTATTATAAGATATTGAATATATTTTCCTGTGTTATACAGTGGGTCTTTATTGTTTATCTATTTTACACATAGTAATGTGTATCTGTTATTTCCAAACTTCTAATTTATCCCCCTCTTTCCCCTTTGGTAACTATAAATTTGTTTTTTCTGTGTCTGTAGGCCTATTTTCTGTTTTGTAAATAAGTTCTTTGTATCTTTTTTTTTTTTTTGAGAAGGAAATGGCAACCCACTCTAGTATTCTTGCCTGGAAAATCCCATGGACGGAGGAGCCTGGTAGGCTACAGTCCATGGGGTCACAAAGAGTCGGACATGACTGAGCGATTTCACTCACTCACAATAATTTTTTTTTTATTCCACATATCAGTGATATCATGTGATATTTGCCTTTTTCTCTCTGACTGCATTTAATTTTATACATCAAAACCATTGTAGGCATTTTGGTAGAATCATGTTAAATTTCATTAACACATCTGGAGACTTTTGCTTCCAGGAAAACAGAGTAGACATCTTCTCCCCCTACTGTTTCTAAAACCCCTGGACACTACGTACAAAGCAGCATGGGCAGACTGAAAGCTGGAGAGAAGGCAGACTGGTTAAGAAACTCAAGACCTGAGCTCAACCTGGTGCTAAGTGCCCTGGCTTCCTCTTTGGCTCACAAACCCCAGATTAGCTGCTAGAGAAGGTGACAGTCTGGAAATAATGGAAATCAAAAAAAAAAAAAAAAAAAAAATCATGCTCTCTCTAGACAGAATACCAGGAGAGGGTCAGCTGAGAGAGGGTCAGCTGAGCCAGACAGCCACAGCTTAGAAAAAGCCACTCTATTCCGGCTGTATCTGCAGAAGGAACTGTAGCCCTCCTACCACTCAACTGGCAGAGTGGGGAGCAGAGACTTCATCCTTGCCAGGCTGCAGTGAGTCACTCTCCACCCCTCCCCCACTGCCAGGTGGTGCGGAGTCAGGACTTCAACCCTGCTGGATGGTAATGAGGAGTCCACCCCCACCACCCCACCCCAATTGAGAACACATGGGGAGCCTGGACTTTCACCCCCATCAGAAGGTGATGAGGTCCCCCACCACCACCCAGCAGTACCAAGAAGTTCACCCCACATTAGGTGTCAGCAGTGGCAGCTTGGAAAACCTGTACATGCAACACAAATATTGCATATTAATGCACATATATGAACTCTAGAAAAATGGGACTGATGAACACTACCATGTGTAAAATAGATAGCTAGTGGGAAGCTACTATATAACATAGGGAGCCCAGCCTGATGTTCTGTGACAACGTAGAGGCGTAAGATGAGGGTGTGGGTGGTAAGCTTCAGAGGGAAGGGAGATATATATATATATATGGCTGATGTGTATTGCTGTATAGCAGAAACCAACACAAGATTGTAAAGCAATCATACCGCAATTAAATAAAAAAACCTGTATGTCCACTCCTACCTGGTGATTATCAATCAGCGGTGCATTGCACCTAATGGAATGATGTCAGAGAAAGTCTGCTAAAACGTAAGATTTAAATAAGATTCAGAGTCGTAACTTAATACCCCAAATATAAAATTTTTAATTGAAAGCTATTTGCACCAAGAACCAGGAAGACCTCAAATGGAAAGAGGAAAGATAACTAACCAACAGCAACACAGATGATACAGATGTTAGAATTATCTGACAGAGATTTTAAAGCAGGCATCATGAAAATGCTCCAACAATTATGAAGGTGAAGGTGAAGGTGAAGTCGCTCAGTCGTGTCCGACTCTTTGCGACCCCGTGGACTGTAGCCTACTAGGCTTCTCCGTCCATGGGATTCTCCAGGCAAGAATACTGGAGTGGGTTACCATTTCCTTCTCCAGGGGATCTTCCCGACCCAGGGATCGAACCCAGGTCTCCCGCATTGGAGGCAGACGCTTTAACCTCTGAGCCACAACAATTATAAACAGGATCAAAACAAATGGAAAAAAATAGAAAAATGTCAGTCAAAAAAAGGCTCAACAATAAAAAAGAAGATACAAAGAAAAACCAAATGAGGATTTTTGAACTAAAATAATGCAACAGCTGATGAAAAAACCTCAATGGATGTGTTTAATAGCAGAATGAAGAGAAGAAAGAATCTGTAAATGACCAGGTATAACATAGAAATTAAAGAATCTGAATAATAGACAGAAAATAAACTAAAAAAGATCATGTGATCAGAGTCCCATAGGAGAGAAGAAATAGGGTAAAGCTGAAAACAGTATCCAAAGAAATAATTACCGAAAACTTCCTCAATTTTGTAAAACAAGCAAAAAACAAACAAAACTTATAAATGTATGAATTCAAGAAGCGAGGAAACATATATCTTCAGTACTTGTATGCTAAAAACTAGAAAATGCTGATAAAAGAAACCAAGGAAGATCTAAACAATTGGAAAGAAAAGTGAACGTGAAGTCGCTCAGTCATGTCTGACTCTTTGCGACCCTGTGGGCTGTAGCCCACCAGGCTCCTCCGTCCATCGGATCCTCCAGGCAAGAATACTGGAGTGGGTTGCCATTTCCTTCTCCAGAGGATCTTCCCGACCCAGGGATCAAACCCAGGTCTCCCGCATTGCAGGCAGATGCCTTAACCTCTGAGCCACCAGGGAAGCCCAAACAATTGGAGATACATACTATATTCACAAATTGGAAGACTCGCAACACAGTAAAGATGAGAATTCTCTCTAAATTGATGCATAGATTAAATGCAATTTGATAATCTATGCAAAACAAGGGGTTTTGAAGAAAGGCAGTTATTACCACCTTAGAATTCTATACCTCAGATAAATAGAAACAATTTATCACCATCAGATCTACAGTAAGGAATACTGAAGACAGATCTCCAGAGAGAAAGAAAATGACTTTGATGGAAGGAGGGTATACAAAAAAAAAAAAAAGGCACTGCATATATTGGTAAGTATTGGCTGTTCAAAGCAATACTAGTAATGTTTTTTGGGGGTTAAATTATATGTAAAACTAAAAACACATGACAGCAGAAGGAGGTAAAAGTGCTAACTTAAGATAAATTCTAATAGCTCAAAAATGCATGTTCTGAACTACAGGGTAACCACAAAAAGAATGATGAGAAATGTATAACTAACAAGATATTAGAGGGGAAAAAAAAACAAAATGATAGGAGAAGGCAATGGCACCCACTCCAGTATTCTTGCCTGGAAAATCCCATGGACGGAGGAGCCTGGTGGGCTGCAGTCCATGGGGTTGCTAGGAGTTGGACACGACTGAGCGACTTCAGTTTCACTTTTCACTTTCCTGCATTGGAGAAGGAAATGGCAACCCATTCCAGTGTTCTTGCCTGGAGAATCCCAGGGACGGGGGAGCCTGGTGGGCTGCCGTCTATGGGGTTGCACAGAGTCGGACACGACTGAAGTGACTTAGCAGCAGCAGTAGCAGTGAAATGATAAATATCCTTAAATAATTCAAAATAGTACGAGAGAAAAAAAGAAATATGACAATAAAAAGCAAACACCAAGATAACAGGTTTAAACCAAAAGAGCATTGATATTAAAAGTGATTGGACTAAATATTCCAATTAAATTTGCTGTTGTTGCTGCTGTTCAGTCGCTAAGTTATGTCTGACTTTTTGAGACTCTATGGACTATAGCTCCTCTCTCCAAGGGATTTCCTAGGCAAGAATACGGGACTGGGTTGCCATTTCCTTTTCCAGGGGACCTTCCTGACTCAGGGATCGAACCCGTGTCTCCTGCATTGGCAGATGAATTCTTGATCACTGAGCCACCAGGGAAGCCTGATTTCAATTAAAAGACACTATAAAAAAATACACTGTCAGCCTGCTTTCAAAATCAACTAAAGGATGTTTATAAAAGAAACTATAAATATGATGATACAGAAATTTGACAGTAAGTAGGCTGAAAAAGATATATCATTCAAAAAACAAGCAAAAGTAAAGCTGGTAAACTGTGTTACTGGATGAAGTAAACATTATTAAGGTGTAAGATAAAAAGGGATATTTCATTGTATGGTAAGGGCAGATATTTATTATGTCTGAATGAATTCAAATTCTTTGAAATTTATTGATACAATCTTTATGGCCCACCATGTGGTCAATTTGGAAAATTTCTTACTTGAAAAGAATATATATTTATTCTGCAATTGGTAGGTGCCATGTGGTATGTATGTAAATTGAGTTAACTTCTTTATTTATCTTCATCTAATCCCTACTGATTATTTTTTCTTTTTTTTAAAAATTTTTACTTTATTTTACTTTACAATACTGTATTGGTTTTGCCATACATTAACATGAATCTGCCACGGTGTACATGAGTTCCCAATCCTGAACCCCCTCCCACCTCCCACCCCATATCATCTCTCTGGATCATCCCCGTGCACCAGCCCCAAGCATCCTGTATCCTGTATCAAACATAGACTGGTGAATATTTATTCTATCATTTATCAAGAGAATTCTAGTAAAATTTCCAATTTTGATTTTAGATGTGTCTGTTTCTCTTTTGAGTCTGTCAATTTTTGCTTTACATATATTTTAGGATAAATCTTAGGTGTATAACACATTTGTGTGTGTGTGTGTGTGTTAGTTTATCAACTGTGTCTGACTCTTTGCAAGTACTTGAACTGTAGCCCACTAGGCTCCTCTGTCCATGAAGTTCTCCAGGCAAGAATACTAGAGTGGGTAGCCATTCCCTTTTCCAGGGGATATTCCTGATCCAGGGATCAAACCCCAGCCTCCTGCATTGCAGGCAGATTCTTTACCATCTGAGCCACCAGGGAAGCCCATAACATATTTAGTAGTCATATTTTCAATTGACTTGACCGTGTTGGGGGTTAGGGTTCTGAACAGTGAAACAAATCCACTATGTGCACAGTATCCCGCATCCCTGCTTCTGCATCACCTACGGGGGTTGAAGGGCAAGGGAAACTGACATAAACATGGAGTTCATGCTGCCTGATGTACTGTGAATAATAAAGTCTTCTGTCTCTGACCCAGAAATCTCGTTTCTTCTGCCAGCATTCATGAACCTATGTTGAGCTGACTAGCCAGCTTGCAGAGTAGGATATTCACAGTTCTGAACAGTTTTTAAAGATGGAGACAGGATTCCAACAGAGACTGGGCTTTCTCAAAGAGACAGGACATGGGGTCAGGAGGTAGAAAAAGATGTCCCAGGATTCTATGGGGAACTCTCTTACCCAGGTGATGGGCAAAGGGCCAGTGGGTAAGGGCCCAACTTTCTTATCTATTAACAGTTGTTTAGAGGTGAAGCAGTAAGAGTAGGGCTGAATGGGGCTGATGCTCACTCCCCTCCTGTCTGATTCCAAGGAGACCCCAAAATTGATATAGAGTTTCTGGTGGACCAGATCATGGGAAATTCATTTGACTTAACTGCAAAAGAACTCAGATATGAAAGTAACTGCACCTGGCTCTCTCCCTCTGCACCTGCTGGCCCCTCCCTACCTCTCTTCCCCAACATCAGCTGCTTTCATGAAAGGTAATACGGATGAGGCCCAGGTCTCTCTGCCCCAGAGAGGGGACCACAGGCACATGCACTTGTCCAAGTGAGCTGGAGCACCTTATGGAGGAGAGGTGCTCACACTTTTATGGTTCTGCTGGAGAAAGGTGCCAAAGTTACCATCCTACCTAGACACAAGGGGAAGTGGCCTCTGAGCTCAACTGACAGGAGCTGGGTATGCTCACAGTGGGGAATGGAAGCTCGTGGAATTCTGTGTGCAGTGCCCCTGGGTCCAATCCAGTGCAGACTTGTTGCTGCTTCTGAACTTGAACGTACAATAGGAATTAAGTTCACATGCATGGATGTCCCATCCCATAAATGCCAAAGGGGATTATTCTGATCAGAAGAGCTGCAGGTCGAGAAGAGCGAATGGGGAAAATGCTCCTGCCATTTACTCCTGGTGAGTGAGTCAGGGTTGCACAGGAGGCCTCTACTCAAGGGGTCCAAGCTTTCACCTTGTAGATGACGACTGCTGACTTGCACATCAGAAGCTCAGCCTCGGGGCCTGAACTCTGTGATATCATACCCCAGCCAGCTGGGTGGCTGAAAAGTCCCAACAAAATTTAAGAGCCTTCTTGTGAAGTCAAGTTTCTTGGGATGCTGTTGGTGATTTGCAATGATCAGTCTCTCTGGTGGTCAAGGAAAACTGCAGTCTCTTCAGTCATCACAATCCATCACAATCCACTGCCAAAAGAGGGCTCCTACTTAGGTTCTGAGTTGGAGATGCAATATGCTTCACCTGGGCATTCTCGTTGGTCCTTTATGACCTCCAACTTGCATACCAGCTTCCCATACATGGAGTCAGCCCATCAGGCTAAGTTGGAAGTGGTCCAGCAAACTCTAGTACATTTGCTACTTTGGGGCCCTACAATCCCAGTGTCCCTTTGAGTTCCAAGAGTCTGTGATCAATGCTTTTGCTGACTGGAACCTCTGGCGGAGGAGGTGGCATCCACCCAACAGGTATCCCTTTCAGACTTGTCACCCCCATGACATGACTGCCATGCTCACCCCATTGGAAAAGTTTCAACTGACACACTACTGGACTCCAGTCAAAACTGGATACGCACACCCCGCCATTGTGGCCTGATGATCCTGGCCTGATATTCCTTTTTTTGGGGTGGTCACCTCAGCCTCAGCACAAAACAAGATGAGAATGGCCCAATGAAGATCACTCATCAGTGAAAGTGAAAGTCGCTCAGTCGTGTCCGACTCTTTGCAACCCCATGGACTACACAGTGCATGGAATTCTCCAGGCCAGAATACTGCCTTTCCTTTCTCCAGGGAATCTACCCAACCAAGGGAGTGAACCCAGGTTTCCCACATTGCAGGTGGATTCTTTATCAGCTGAGCCAAAAGGGAAGCCCAAGAATACTGGAGTGGGTAGCCTATCCCTTCTCCAGTCGATCTTCCTGATCCAGAAATCGAACCAAGGTCTCCTGCATTGCAGGTGGATTTTTTACCAACTGGGCTATCAGGGAAGCCCAAAACACTGCACAGAAAGACATTTATGGCTTTATAGCATCTACAACATTATAGCATACTGCAAAAGAAGATATAGTGATATAAACTTCCATTTCAAGAAGACAGAAGAAAGAACAGCACATCTAACCCAAATGAAAAGGACAGAAGGAATAAAAATAAAGAGTAGAGGTTAATGAAACAGGAAATAAATGTACCAAGGAAAAGCCAGTGGAGACAAAGATAGGTTTCTTGAATAGATTAATAAGATTCACATGTCCCTAGCAACATTAGTAATGAAAACCAAAGGAAATTTCAAAGTAACAACACTGGAAATGAAGAAAAAGGGGCCATTAGGACTTCCCTGATGGCCCAGTGGCTAAGACTTGTGTAGGGGGGCTGGGTTCAACCCTGGTCCGGAACTAGATCCCACGTGCCATGGCCAAGAGTTCACATGCCACAGCTAAAAGATCTCGCATGCTGCAATGCAGATTGAGGGTGCTGGGTACCACAACTGAGAAACGATGCAGTCAAATAAACAAATAAATATTTTCTAAAAAAGAAAAAAATGGGCCATCATCACAGATCCTATTGACATTAAAAAAATAATATGAGCTAACATAAGAGTTTTGCCAAGAAAATGCACTGGTCATAGCAAACACCCTCTTCCAACAACACAAGAGAAGACTCTACACGTGGACATCACCAGATGGTCAACACCGAAATCAGATTGATTATATTCTATGCAGCCAAAGATGGAGAAGCTCTATACAGTCAACAAAAACAAGGCCGGGAGCTGACTGTGGCTCAGATCATGAACTCCTTATTGCCAAATTCAGACTCAAATTGAAGAAAGTAGGGAAAACCACTAGACCATTCAGGTATGACCTAAATCAAATCCCTTATGATTATACAGTGGAAGTGAGGAATAGATTTAAGGGCCTAGATCTGATAGATAGAGTGCCTGAAGAACTATGGAATGAGGTTCGTGACATTGTACGGGAGACAGGGATCAAGACC
>SJYT01069956.1:251116-326170 GCA_006410635.1 Cephalophus harveyi | reverse complement strand
AGAGTTGACTCATTGGAAAAGACTCTGATGCTGGGAGGGATTGGGGGCAGGAGGAGAAGGGGACGACCGAGGATGAGATGGCTAGATGGCATCACGGACTCAATGGATGTGAGTCTGAGTGAACTCCGAGAGATGGTGATGAACAGGGAGGCCTGGCGTGCTGCGATTCATGGGGTCGCAAAGAGTCGAACACGACTGAGCGACTGAACTGAACTGAACATAAACATCTGAGAATTTAGGTAAAATAGACAAATTCTTCAAAACCATTTCAAAATGACATAAGAAGAAACAGAGATTCTAAATAGTTCAAAATCTCTTAAAAGAAATCGAGTCTGTAATTTTAAAACACACACAAAATACAGCCACATGGTCATGTGGTTTCAGAGTGAATTTTTCCAATCATTTAAAAAAGTTATAACATCAATCTTGTAGACATTCCTCCACAGAATAGAAACAGAGGATAGACTTTACAACTCTTTTTTTGAGGCTAAACTAATCTTCATATTAAAAGCTAATGTGAACATTACAGGAAACAAAAGATTAATATTTCTCATGAACATAGATGTCAAAATCCTAACCAAAACACTAGCAAATCAAATTTAGTGATACACAAAAGCAATGATACCATAACTAAATGAGGTTTGAGGTTTACTCCAGGAATGTATGAGTGAGTAACCATTTGAAAATCAATCAATATAACCCACCAATGTACAGAAAAAAAGAGGAAAATTACACGATCACTTTAAAGGATAAAGAAAAAGCATTTGATAACTTTCAACATCATTCATGAAAGATAAAAACTTAGCAAACTGGGAATGGAAGGTAACTACCTTAATCTCATATGTATTATGAAAAGTAAAGTCACTCAGTCGTGTCCGACTCTTTGCGACCCCATGGACTGTAGCCCACCAAGCTCCTCTGTCCATGGGATTCTCCAGGCAAGAGTACTGGAGTGGGTTGCCATTTCCTTCTCCAGGGGATCTTCCTGACCCAGGGATCGAACCCAGGTCTCCCGCATTGCAGGCAGACGCTTTAACCTCTGAGCCACCAGGGAAGCTGCCTATGTATTATACTGCATATGTATTATACTGCATATGTATTATACTGCATATGTATTATAGTATCTACAAAAAAGCTACAGCTAATATCATATTTACTGGTGAAATAGTACATTTCCCTCTGAGATTGGAAATTAGTCGAGGATATCTGCTATTAACTCTCCAACTAAAAAATTTCCTGGAAGACCTACACAATGTAGCAAGACAAAAAGAACCTACCTCCACTCAGTTGGAGAGGAAAAAATAAAACTATCATTCTTTGTCTTTTACAGATCATGAACCTAGAAAGTCCAAAAAATTCTACAAGCTACTACTTAGAAAGGTTCTAGAATATAAGATTAATAAATAACAATAAACAATTTCTATATCTCAGCTATTGCTGGCATTTTAAGAGTATTTCTTTACAATATAACAAAATACACAAAATGCATAGAGATAATCTAATGAATAATGTCCAAGACCCTTACTTTGAAAATTAAAAAATATTTGTGAAAGAGTTAAGGAACATGTCATGTTCATTGATTGAGTGAGTGAGTGAATGAGTGAAGTCGCTCAGTCATGTCCGACTCTTTGCGACCCCATGAACTGGAGCCCACCAGGCTCCTCGATCCATGGGATTTTCCAGGCAAGAATACTGGAGTGGGTTGCCATTTCCTTCTCCAGTTAGGCAATTTAATATTGCAACGATACAAATTTTCTCTCACTTGATCTATAGATTAATTAACATATAGATTCTATATTAAATATATAATTATTCTATATAGCATATATACACATTAATTTATGTAGAAATGTAAAGGCTGAGAATAGCAAGACAAATCATAAGAAGAAAAACGAAGCTGGAGGACTTACACTGCATGATATGACTTATAAAACTATGGTCATCTTGTATTAAGAACAGATGCACTGAAGGAACAAAACAGAGTCCAAAGCAGACCCTCACATATACAATCACCTGCTTTATCTCAAATGTTACCTTGCAGTACAGCAGAGAAAAATGGTTTCAATAACGGTACCAGGGTAGGTATGTAAACATATGGGAAAATGGACTTTCACTACATGTCACACCACATGTAAAAGTCATTTTTTAGGTGGGTTGTAGATTTGTGAAAGAAAGAGTTTTTATCTTCAGAAACCTGGGGTAGGCAACGATTTCTTACACCAAAACAGAAGCTCTGAAAAAAGAGGAAAAAAAGGTAAACTGAACTACTTTAGCATTAGATCATCTGTTCATTAAAGTGTATCAGTCAGTAAAAGGACAGCCCACAGAGTGGGTGAAGGTATTTGTAATACACATCTGATAAAGGACTTATATTCATAATGTATAAGGAATTCCCACAAATCAAACAAGAAGATGAAGGTTACAAAAGGGCAAAAAACCTGAAAAGGCATCCAATGAAAGAGGATAATCAATGGACAGTAACATGAAAAGATATTCAACTTCATTAGGCATCAGAAAATAAAAATTAAAGCCACTATGGGACATACACCCAACACAGTGAGTAAAATGGAAAGACAAAAAATATAGAACATCCAGAACTCTCAACAGTGGAAGAGTGAATTGGTACATCCATTTCGGAAAAGTATCTGGAAAACTATTATAAAGCTGAACATATGTAAATCCTATAACCCAGCAATACTGTAATAGGGAAGAGGCTCTGTATTTTAAGTTAATCACTAAAGGGATGTTACCTATAAACTTTAATTACACATAATGGCCCATCTCCAGAAACCCAGCCTCCCAGGTAATGAGCATTAAGCTAAAATACCTTTATTTAGCTAACAGGAAATAGTTTGACCTGGCCCACCTGTGAATGACTGCAGAGAGGAAGAAATTAACATATCCCCTCCAGAAGCTGATGGGAACCAGGAAGTGTTTGACTTTACTCCCTCCCCTTGTTAGTGTAAAAGGAACTTGAATTCTAACTCAGGCAAGATGGTTCTTTGGGACACAAGTTCACCACCTTCTCAGTTTGCTGGCTTTCCAAATAAAGTCCTTATTCCTGGCAAAACAACTCAACTCTCAGTTTATTAGTCTGCTGTGCTGTGAGCTTGGATTCCATAACAATACCACTCCTAGGTACGTATCCTCAAAAATATATTCCTGTGTTTACTGAAAACATGTACAAGAATGTTCATAGTGCATCAGTTCAGTTCAGTTGCTCAGTCGTGTCTGACTCTTTGAGACCCCATGGTCTGCATCACACCAGACTTCCCTGTCCATCACCAGCTCCTGGAGTTTACTCAAACTCATGTACATTGAGTTGGTGATGGCATCCAGCCATCTCATCCTCTGTCGTCCCCTTCTCCTTCCACCTTCAATCTTTCCCAGCATCAGGGTCTTTTCAAATGAGTCAGTTCTTTGCCATCAGGTGGTCAAAGTATTGGAATTTCAGCTTCAGCATCGGTCCTTCCAATGAATATTCAGGGCTGATTTCCTTTAGGATGGACTGGTTGGATGTCCTTGCTGTCCAAGGGACTCTCAGGAGTTTTCTCCAACACCACAGCTCAAAAGCATCAATTCTTCAGCATTCAGCTTTTTTTATAGTCCAACTCTCACATCCATACATGACTATTGGAAAAACCATAGCTTTGACTAGGCAAGCCTTTGTGGGCAAAGTAATGTCTCTGCTTTTTAATATGCTGTCTACGCTGGTCATAACTTTTCTTCCAAGGAGCAAACATCTTTAAATTTCATGGCCGCAGTCACCATCTGCAGTGATTTGGGGCCCCCCCAAAATAAAGTCTGTCACTGTTTCCATTGTTTCCCCATCTATTTGCCATGAAGTGAAGGGACCAGATGCCATAATCTTCGTTTTCTGAATGTTGAGCTTTAAGCCAACTTTTTCACTCTCCTCTTTCACTTTCATCAAGAGGCTGTTTAGTTCTTCCTTGCTTTCTTTCATAAGGGTGGTGTCATCTGCATATCTGAGGTTATTGATATTTCTCCCGGAAATCTTAATTCCAGTTTGTGCTTTATCCAGTCCAGCATTTCTCATGATGTACTCTGCATATAAGTTAAATAAGCAGGGTGACAATATATACAGCCTTGACATACTCCTTTCCCAATCTGGGACCAGTCTGTTGTTCCATGTCCAGTTCTAACTGTTGCTTCTTGACTTGCATACAGATTTCTCAGGAGACAGGTCAGGTGGTCTGATATTCCCATCTCCTGAAGAATTTTCCAGTTTGTTGTGGTCCACACAGTCAAAGGCTTTGGCAGGGTCAATAAAGCAGAAGTAGATGTTTTTATGGAACTCTCTTGTTTTTTTGATGATCCAGCAGATGATGGCAATTTGATCTCTGGTTCCTCAGACTTTTCTAAATCCAGCTTCAACATCTGGAAGTTCATGGTTCATGTACTGTTGAACCCTAGCTTGGAGAATTTTGAGCATTATTTTGCTAGCGTGTGAGATGAGTGCAATTCTGCAATAGTTTAAATATTCTTTGGCATTGCCTTTCTTTGGGATTGGAATGAAAACTGACATTTTCCAGTCCTGTGGCCACTGTTGAATTTTTCAGATTTGCTGGCATATTGAGTGCAGCACTTTCACAGCATCATCTTTCAGGATTTGAAATAGCTCAACTGGAATTCCATCACCTCCACTAGCTTTGTTCATAGTGATATTTCCTAAGGCCCACTTGACTTCACATTCCAGGATGTCTGGCTCTAGGTGAGTGATCACACCATCTTGATTATCTGGGTCGAGAAGATCTTTTCTGTATAGTTCTTCTGTGTATTCTTGCCACCTCTTCTTATTGTCTTCTGCTTCTGTTAGGTCCATACTATTTCTGTCCTTTATTGTGCCCATCTTTGCATGAAAAGTCCCTTGGTATCTCTAATTTTCTTGAAGAGATCTCTAGTCTTCCCCATTCTATTGCTTTCCTCTGTTTCTTGGCATTGATCACTGAGGAAGGCTTTCTTATCTCTCCTTGCTGTTCTTTGGAACTCTGCATTCAAATGGGTATTTCTTTCCTTTTCTCCTTTGCCTTTTGCTTCTCTTCTTTTCATAGCTATTTGTAAGGCCTCCTCAGACAACCATTTTGCCTCTTTGCATTTGTTTTTCTTGGGGATGGTCTTGATCACTGCCTCCTGTACAATGTCACGAATTTCTGTCCATAGTTCTTCAGGCACTCTATCAGATCTAATCCCTTGAATCTATTTGTCACTTCCACTGTATAAACATAAGGGATTTGATTTAGGTCATACCTGAATGGTCTAGTGGTTTTCACAGTTTCTTCAATTTCAGTCTGAATTTGGCAATAAGGAGTTCATGATCTGAGCCACAGTCAGCTCCAGGTCTTGGTTTTGCTGACTATATAAAGCTTCTCCACCTTTGGCTGCAAAGAATATAATCAATCTGATTTTGGTGTTGACCATATGGTGATGTCCATGTGTAGAGTGTTCTCTTGTGTTGCTGGAAGAGGGTGTTTTCTATGACCAGTGCATTCTCTTGGCAAAACTCTATTAGCCTTTGCCCTGCTTCATTCTGTACTCCAAGGCCGAATTTGCCCATTACTCCAGGTATTTCTTGACTTCCTACTTTTGCATTCCAGGCCCTATAATGAAAAGGACATCTTTTTTGGGTGTTAGTTCTAGAAGGTCTTGTAGGTCTTCATAGAACCGTTCAACTTCAGCTTCTTCAGCAATACTAGTCAGGGCATAGACTTGGATTACTGTGATATTGAATGGTTTGCCTTGGAAACGAAGAGATCATTGTGTTGTTTTTGAGAATGCATCCAAGTACTGCATTTTGGACTCTTTTGTTGACTATGATGGCTACTGCATTTTTTTCTAAGGGATTCCTGCCCACAGTAGTAGATATAATGGCCATCTGAGTTAAATTCACCCATTCCAGTCCATTTCAGTTCACTGATTCCTAAAATGTCAATGTTCACTCTTGCCATCTCCTGTTTGACCATTTCCAATTTGCCTTGATTCATGGACGTAATACTCCAGGTTCCTATGCAATATTGCTCTTTACAGCATCGGACTTAATACTTCCATCACCAGTTGCATCCACAACTGGGGGTTGTTTCTGCCTTGGCTCCATCTCTTCATTCTTTCTGGAGTTACTTCTCCACTGATCTCTAGAAGCATACTGGGCACCACTAACCTGGAGAGTTCATTTTTCAGTGTCCTATCTTTTTGCCTTTTTATACTGTTCACGGGGTTCTCAAGGTAAGAATACTCAAGTAGTTTGCCATTCCCTTCTCCAGTGGACCACGTTTTGTCAGAACTCTCCACCACGACCCATCTGTCTTGGGTGGCCCTATACGGCATGTCTGATAGTTTCACTGAGTTAGACAAGGCTGTGGTCCATTTGATCAGATTGGTTAGTTGTCTGTGATTGTGGTTTTCAGTCTCTCTGCCCCCTGATGGAGAGGGAGAAGAGGCTTATGGAAGCTTCCTGATAGGAGAGACTGAGGGGGAAACTGGGTCTTGTTTTGATGGGTAGGGCCATGCTCAGTAAATCTTTAATCCAATTTTCTATTGAAGGGTGGGGCTGTGTTCCCTCCTTGTTATTTGACCTGAGGCCAAACTATGGTGGAGGTAATGAAGATAATGGGGACCTCCTCCACAAGGTCCCATGCACACACTGCTACACTCAGTGCCCCCAACCCTGCAGCAGGCCACTGCTGAGCCACGCCTCCACCCTCCTGGACACTCAGGAGCAAGTCTGGGTCAGTCTCTTGTGGGGTCACTTTTTCCTGGGTTCTTTTTTCCTGGGTCCTGGAGTACACAGGTTCTGTTTGTGCCCTCCAAGAGTCTGTCCCCAGTCCTCTGTAAGTTCTGGTGGCTCTATGGTGGGGTTAACGGTGACCTCCTCCAAAAGGGCTTATGCCATACCCAGGTCTGCTGCACCCAGAGCCCCTGCCCCTTGTGGCAGGCCCCTGCTGACCCATACCTCCACAGGAGACACTCCAACACAGTCTCAGTCTCTGTGGGGTCTCTGGGTCCTGGTGCACACAAGGTTTGTTTGAGCCCTCTGAGCGTCTCTGGCGGATATGGGGTTTGATTCTAAACTCAATTTCGCCACTCCTACCATCTTGCTGGGGCTTATCCTTTGCCCTTGGACATAGGGTATCTCCTCAAAGTTGCTCCAGGGCTGCAAAGTCACCATTCCAGTGCCAAGTAGCCGCAGCTCATAGTGCATACTTTACATACCCAAAAGTCTGAAATAACCCAACTGTTATGGATTGAATGTTTGTGTTCCCCCTTCATATGCTGAAGCTCTAACCCTGGCATGGCTATGTTTGGAGATGGGACTTCTAAGGAAGAAATTAAGGTTAAATGAGGTCAGTAGGGTGGGGCCCTAATCTGATAGGAACAATGTCCTTGCAAGAGACACCACAGAGCTCATTCTGCCTCCTTCTCTCCCAGAAGGTCTTTTACAGGACAGACCACAGGAAGACAACAAAAAGATATAAGTCAATTTAAGATTTAAGTTCAACTTAACTTCTGATTTAAGTTGGGTCCCAGAGGTAAAGACTCTTATCCAGTTAAAAGCATTCCTGAGGCTGTGAGTCAGCGGTGATCACCCTGGAGGATCACCCAGCTATGGTTAATGCCAGTACCTTACAGCCTCTGGAGAACCAAAAATGGCACAGTGCTATTCTAATATCTCCAGCTGTATCCAGAATGGGATGCCTAAGATTAACGATTCTTCGCAGGAGCAATAGGATTGATAATATGGCTCACAGTTTCTACTCCAAGCTCTGACAGCGTTGATCATTCACGTCTCCCCACACAATGACTTCATTTAAGAACAGGCAAAAAAACCATGGGAACTAGTACTGTGAATGCTAAGAAACAAAAATGAAATCTTGAGCTCCTACAAAGAAGAAAATCAGATGAACATCACCAATATAAGGCTGTGGTATTATATACAGGTGAGGGGCTATTAGTCACTTACTCTGCCTTTTCTAAGTAATTTTTTTTGGGCTTTGTAACAGACGGTTGTTGTTGTTTAGTCTTTAAGCTGTGTTTGATGCTTTTGCTACCCCATGGATTATAGGCCACCAGGCTTCTCTGTCCATGGGATTTCCCAGGCAAGAACACTGGAGTGGGTTGCTATTTCTTTCTCCAGGGGATCTTCCTGACCCAGGGATCAAACCTGAGTTTCCTGCATTGCAGGTAGATTCTTTACCACTGAGCCACTGGGGAAGCCCACAACAGATGGTTCAGTTCAGTTCAGTTCAGTTGCTCAGTCAGGTTCGACTCTTCACAACCCCATGGACCACAGCACGCCAGGCCTCCCTGTCCATCACCAACTCCCGGAGCCTGGTCAAACTCATCTCCATTGAGTCGGTGATGCCATCCAACCATCTCATCCTCTGTCATCCCCTTCTCCTCCTGCCTTCAGTCTTTCCCAGCATCAGGGTCTTTTCAGATGAGTCAGCTCTTTGCATCAGGTGGCCAAAGGACTGGAGTTTCAGCTTCAACATCAGTCCTTCCAATGAACATCCAGGACTGATCTCCTTTAGGATGGATTGGCTGGATCTCCTTGCAGTCCAAGGGACTCTCAAGAGTCTTTTCCAACACCACAGTTCAAAAGCATCAATTCTTCTGCGCTCAGACTTCTTTATAGTCCAACTCTCACATCCATACATGACTACTGGAAAAACCATAGCCTTGATGAGATGGACTTTTGTTGGCAAAGTAACGTCTCTGCTTTTCAATATGCTGTCTAGGTTGGTCATAACTTTCCTTCCAAGGAGTAAGCATCTTTTAATTTTATGGCTACAGTCACCATCTGCAGTGATTTTGGAGCCCCCCAAAATAAAGTCAGCCACTGTTTCCACAGTTTCCCCATTTATTTGCCATGAAGTGATGGGACCGGATGCCACGATCTTAGTTTTTTGACTGTTGAGCTTTAAGCCAACTTTTCACTCTCCTCTTTCACTTTTATCAAGAGGCTCGTTAGTGCCTCTTCACTTTCTGCCATAAGGGTGGTGTCATCTGCATATCTGTGGTTATTGATATTTCTCCCGGCCATCTTGATTCCAGCTTGTGCTTCTTCCAGCCCAGCGTTTCTCAAGATGTACTCTGTATATAAGTTACAGTGGAAGTGAGAAATAGATTTAAGGGACTAGATCTGATAGACAGAGTGCCTGATGAACAGATGGTTACCACAGTTTAAAATAAGATGTCATTTTGCTTGTCACCCATGAAAACTCTTGGATGAAAGAAAACATAATGAGACAATTTCTATGAGAAAGCCGAGTTCATTCTTGCCCTGCGATTCTCTTTAATATTGCGGCCCTTCTGCAGCCACCACATTCACCTAGGGCCATTGAATCACTTTCTCTGGGCATCACTGTGCTCTGCAAATGCTTCTGAGATTTCCTCCAAGGGGACTGTGAGGATTCGCTCCTGTTCTGTCTCCATTATGTTTCACCCATGCTCCAGACTTCCTCATCCAGCTGGTACCCAACAGTGCACAGGGCTGTTAGGGATGCTGTGGAAGGTCCCTACAATGAGTGAATCCCCTCCCTTGGACTTCATCCCACACTAACTCCCACATCTGCTTCTTTAGCTCAGACTGCTCCTGAACTCCAGACCCACATGTTCAACTGGAAGCCAACTTTCCAAGTCTCAATAGGATTTGAAACTTTGCTTCTATGTCACCGCCAACCCCTCTTCCAGGGGTCTGTGTCTCCACATGGCACCACCATCTACCCACCATCAAGCAGGGTCATGCTTGACTCTTCTCTTTCTGCTATTGCCCCATCCAATCCATCAGTGAAGCTTGTAGGACCTTCCTCAAAACAGATCCCAGTTCACCTCTGGCTATTTCCTGCTACCTCCACTGCTACCCCCAAGGCTCTGGGCCATCTGCTGCTCTTCCTGCTCCGTTTTCCTCTGCAGAGTGCACTCTCAAAAGAACAGCCAGGACACGTCAGTGTGAATACAAACATGCCACCACCCCTTCTTAAAGTCCTCCTGGAGCTGCACAACCTCCCTACTGTTAACCCTGAGGCTCAGGAGTGCTCCTGGCCCCTGGCTGCCATTCTATCACCTTCCTTTCCAACCCCTCCAGCCCTCATCCCCATCTGCTCCCAGATTCTACCTTCCTTAAATGAGCCAGGGCTTTGAGTGTGTCCCACGGCACATTCCTCCTTGCCCTCAAGAACCCTGCCTTGGGCTCCCTCCCTTCTCCTCGGAGCGCCTACCCATGGTCTTGTGCCATACTGATGGTCTGCCTTATCATCTTTCTTCCCCACCAGAACCTCATCGCCATGAGGGCAACAACTTCACCTGCGTGGTTCATAATGATGGGACTTCCAGCACCTGGATGGGGTGTCTGTGGGACTGCAATTCAGGCTTGCTGTGGGTGCAGTTCTGGCAGCTGTCTTATCTCCTACATTAAGATGGAAGGAAGTGAGGCTCCAGCTGACCTGCAGGGCTGGGCTGACTCACGAGGCCTTCAAACACCTGCACATGTTAGAACTTCTCTGTCAGATACACTCCAATCCAACTCTCCTCCTGTGGAGACAGACTCAACAGCACAACTCAGAGGCGTCCCCACTTTTTCTGACATCTAGATCTCAGCGTCCTGCGTGTGCAGTCACTGTGTGCAGTGACACAGACACGCCTCTGCCTTTGGACCCACACACTTGCTGAAGCATCATGCCATCTCATCCCATTCAGAGGCGTCCAAAAGGGGCAGGGGTGCCCGAAAGGGGCTGGGGCGCCAGACATTACTTTCCAAACCGAGAGACTCACGATCTCTGAGTCTTCTTAAGTGTGAACTCGGCAGGTTGAGAAACGAATACTTTCTTGAATTCTCAGACTAAATGAAGAACGTGAGGCATCTTCTTTCCTCTCTCAGGGGGTCAGTGGCTTTATGTCCTGAAGACCTGGCCCTCCTGTCGTCCCCTCCTATCATGGGGCCGGAGTGGGTCATGTCTTCTGGGGTTTTAAGGCCTGCAGAGAATGGCACGCCCTCTCCTGTGGGTTCTGTGGGAGGTGAAGCTTCACCACTCGATACAGAGGCTCCTCAAACAGGTAGGGCTGACTCAGAGATCGTGAGTCTCTCCGTTTGGAAAGTAATGTGCCTTGTGGAGCTGGGGAGCCACTCTGGACGCCTGCCCTGTGCTGGGCTCGGAGGGAATGGAGCTGGAGTATGGGCCTGGATCACACGAGCCCCCAGGGAGGGAGAAAAGTCCCCCACCCTGAGGCCCTGAGACAGAGTTTATATTTCCTTCCAAACACAACTTGTATTATGTCTTGAACAAGCAGATTTTTTTCACTAAAGTTTTTTTGAGATCCGTATTTCCATCTCCCATAAACCCAGTAAATAACACTGCTTATCAATGGCTGATTCACAGTGATCTGAACACTAAATTACTGGACAAGGGAACTGACACGCTGCAGGTGGCCATGTCGAGCGGCTTTCTCCCCACTGTTCCTCAGCGGAGCTCTGCCTGCCCCATGGAGAGTTACAGCAGGGCCCGAGGGACGAAGCTGAGGCTGCCTCCCAGCTCCTCGCCCAGCCGCGGTGGGGGGCTGGGTGGGACTCCTGGGCCTCAGCCAGATTCCCACCAGCATCCAGGCACAGAAAAGGCCTGAAGGATGGTCGGTCTATGGCTTAAAGAGAGGTACAGAGAAGTCGATGGATGGTAGGCAGCGGGGCAGAAAGGAATGCACATTTGTTCTACCCTCCACTATTTTCCAGTCCTCATCTCCCTGTTCTCGGCAGAACCCTGATGTTCAGACTCTCCCTGCCTGGGATCGTGGTCCTAAAGGCTGGGGCACTGGCCAGCCTCCAAAGGCCTCCTTCAGCACGGATGGGGTGCTGTCCGCAGCCCCTGAAAATCAAGAGTGAGTCACAGAAGACACACGCCACGTGCTTTGCTGGCTGCTTCCGTGACACCAACAAGGGTGTTGGCAGGCTGACACTGACAGATTAATGGGAGAACAAACTCCTCAAGAGCCATTTGAAGGAGCAGAGGCTCAAGGTTTTCACAGGCGGGAGAGGCTGAAGAGAAAGGTCGTGAAAGGAGGCATGCAAGTGCACCCAGGTCAGAGGAAAACCCAAAATGCAAAGCAAGCCAGCTGACTTGTCATCAGAGAGTGAACATTTGCAGAGTCAAGCAGTGTCCCTTTAAAATCCTGGTTTGGGAGGTAAAATGTAAGTAAAAATTAATATATGATCCATGGGAAAAAAATAACAGAAAAGACCTTCCAAAAGAGCAAAAGCTCTTGCTGAGCATGATAAGGCTGCAGGAGAAGGCTGGCATGTGGACTCCATGCCCTTTACCAGGACTGGGGCTTTAAGTGAGGCAGCAATTATCAGTGCTACTGACCATGCTCGGGGCTGAACTTTGTCAAGCACTTGGCTACCATGGCCTTCAAGAGAAATTAGTTCATGAATTTTTTTCCTTTGTAACTTACACCAATTTTCCCTTCCCTGTGACTAGTGAATATTAGGTTTAAACTATCTCATGGAGGCATCTTTAAAACAGCCAGCCTCTAGAGGGAGGGCTTTAGTGTTAGTTGTTCAGTCGTGTCCAGCTCTCTGCGACCCCATGGACTATAGCCTTGCGTGGACTGTAGCCTTCTAGGCTCCTCTGTTCATGGAATTCTCTAGGCAAGAATACTGGAGTGGGTTGCCATTTCCTCTTCCAGAGGACCTTCCCCATTCAGGGATTGAACTCAGGTCTCTGGCACTGTGGGCATATTCTTTACCGTCTGAGCTACTGTGGCTACTCCAGAGAGAAGGCCTGGAGGTAAGACAGGACCAGGTGTGGCAGTTGGTCTCTGAGCTGCTTTTGGCAGCTGTGCAGCAGTGGAGAAAACAGTCACAACATCAGATCCAACAGTTATCGGGAATGTGGATCCTGTTATTAAGCCATCCTGAGGGTGAGGCTTCCAAGTCCTGGGCTGAGACCTGGCTGCCAGCTTGCCCAGCACAAGTAAGGCCCCACTCACCACCAGCCCCTCTTCATCTTTGGGGATTTAGTGGCCCCATGGAGGATGCACAGGGGCCTGAGAAGAAGGGCACAGGATCCTCTACACGCATGTCTGAGAAGCCCCAAACATGTGACTATGCAAAGATTTACAGTGCAAATGATCATGAGTGAGACAGAGGCTGGCTGTCTCAGAAAGAAACAAGGTCTGTTTCAGAATTTGTTTGGAACTAGTTAGTTTATTCTTAGGAACTCCAAAGAAGACAAGTTTGGTTACCCCCTGAATCTTGTCCTCATCAGGATGTCAGAGAAACGTTAAGGAAATCAGGAACCAAAGTCAGGTTGTATGCTTCCTTAACCTGGAGCTGGGGGTCCAGGTGTGGGTGGAGGAGGGCAGGAACAGTTCCACAGGGCACCGTGCTGGCTAATGCTCAGCCTCACCAGGCCGGCATCCATCCTTTTCAGGTCTTTGCAGAGGGAAAAACTGAGGCTGAGAGAGGCCATGAACTTGCCTGTGTCCACAGAAAGTGCCAGGGTCTCCTATTTTCTCTCCAAGCGTAGGGTCTTTTGTCCAGGACCCACTTGGGCCGTCGTGGTTGGATAGGAAAGGAGAGAAGTTAAGGCAAAGCAGCTTGGGGTTCTCTGGGGGGACCTGACCTGGCCAGGCTGGATGAGGAACAAAGAGAACTCTCAGGAGATCTGAGCACCACGTGCTCCTCACCCCACACCACTGGTGCCAGGTGAGGGCCGGGCAGGGCGTGCAGGCCCCCAAGTCGACAGAGTGTGGAGCTGGACCGCACATCCCTCTTGCCCCCGCCCCCTCCTCCCGACCAGGGGGCCTGAATGGGGGGAACTCACCCGCCTGCTCCAGGGCCACCATGGTTGCCTGTTCAATCAAGTCCCGTTCCACGAAGCTCCGGAAGTCCTCGCTGTACACACTCAGGTCCGGAAGCTGGAACGTGTAGATGGGCATCTCCAGCGGGAACTGCTCGCTGCTGCACTCGCTCGCCACGTGGGACCGTGCCAAGGACACGATGGCCGAGCTGGCGTGGGAGATCCCCCGCGAGAGCCGCTTCTCTGTGTGGGGGAATGTGAGCGGGGCTGAGTGAGGGGGGCTCTGTGGGTGTGCACACTAGCCCACACGACACATCCCACATGTGCGCACACGAGCACACAGGATGCATATGCACATGTAAACATACACGGCACACTCATGCAGCACACATGGACACATACACATGTACACACTCACCACACACGCAGAGGCACACCCATGGACACCTGCACACCCACTACCTCTCCCTCCCCAGCTTTGCCAGCTCCCAGTGTTCTCAGCAGGCCTCCTTCATGCTGGGTTAACATCACCATCACCTGGCACACGGCACTTAGTCAGGAAACCACTTAGAAGGAGGCAAAGGGCAAGTCTACCATACAAATATTCCTCAGCATCTGTAAAGATCAGCAGCCTTGCTTCCTGGATCTTAAGTTACATGGAACTCAGTTCAGCAGAGCTCTCGAGGCATGAAATTCTACACAGGGGGACTTCCTTTGCTTTTGCATTTTTAAAGTGAGAAGCAATCCATTGGGCTTCCTGAACAGTGGCTTGGATTTTAAGATAGGTCACCACTACTAAAGTTACTCTTATAAACACACCCTGCAGGAAGATTCCCAGGACACAATTATTAACCCACTGCATGCCTCTATTTTGTCTGGATTTTCTGTTGTCATGGCAATCTTAAAAATTTTTATTTTGCCTAGGCTTTCCAACAAGGGATTAGAAATGCACTGTAGAATTTCTCTAAAATACAACCGTTACTTTATTAGGAAGTCGATCATCTGATTTAAATGCTACAATCAAGAAGTAATATTTTAAAAAACATACTTATTTTTTAAAGCCCTGTGCTTAATAGCTAAAGAATTCTTAAATGTGTGATATTAGGAATACGTTTTCAGTTTTACAATCAATATTTGTAATGATGAAGAATTTTTAGCCAGGCACTAGTCCTCTCAGACTGGCATTTCAATGAATATTTTCTAATCTTTTCTACCTGTGGTAGACTGATTAGTACATGTGGCCACTTCAGTTGAATGGATTCCCACTCACATTAGCCTGCTCATGGGTCAGGTTCTGTGCTCTGCTGATGCCTCTCTGAGCTGTGCCTCTGCCCCTGCTGTGCTGGCAGGAAGCCCGTGCCCACGCCTTCACCAGGAGGGGCAGCTCTATTCCCCCACAGGCAAGAGTAGTTGGCAGCACTGCCATTAAAGTAACTTTGCTAAAGCGGATGAAAAACAAGAGGCCTTTGACCCTGATATAAGTTAATTTTAAGCTCAAATTTAATTCTCAGAGGCCTCATATATTTGCATGGTAAGTCTCAAGACAGAGTATTTCAAAACAGATAGTTCTGATTCACCTTCAATTCCATTCTGAGATGAAGTCAAGATGATTCAAGTATGTTGTATTTTTAAGAAGGACAAGAAGAGAGATCAGACCACATAGGCCATGAGGAAGAGGGGTCAGGGAGCACACAGGCCAGTTGGCTGCCCTGTCCCCCAGGGCAGCGGCAGAGGAGATCCCATGGCCCTCTGCCCCTCACAGACCTTGCTTAGGTCACATTTCTTGCCACCAGCTACCTTTCTGGAATCTGGGAAAAGACGAACTGCCCCATCCTTCAAGACCCAACAGTTTGCTTGAACACCCAAGGTAACATGAACCCACACTGCTCTCAGCAGAGGCAAGGTGCTGGGCAAGGCCATCCATATGTCTTCATGGCTTATCAATCAGCATCTATTGCCAACTGATGAGGACCTTGCAAATGCTGTGACTCACAGTATAAATTGATGCTATCAGGCCACTCCAAATATTAATATTTTGAATCTGAGGGGAAAAAAGTCCTTTTGAACTAAAAGTGAATTATGTTAAAGATCACATAACAAGAAACAGATGCTCTGAATTCTAACTCCTTCCAACCTCCACCTCCATGAATGCACATATATAATCACACAGACACACACACACTCACATGCACATACACTCACAAACGGATTCTTTAAACATTAATTCAGCAATTCTTCTTTTGGAAGTATAAATAAAATAAAACAGGAATTACCATGTTCAAAGTTGTGCCCCAGAGAAATACAGAGAGATTTTTTAAAAAATACTGAGGGAACATACAGAATTTTCTGACCCTTGACAAAGCCAACTCAAGCACTTATGATTTAGCATAGCAGAAGGAACTATATTCAATATCTTGTGAAGAACCACAAAGGAAAAGAATGTAAAAAGAATGTATACATATGTATAACTGAATCACTTTGCTGTATAGCAGAAATTAACACATTATGAATCAGCTGTATTTCAATAAAAATAAATTAAATAATGAAATTTAAAAACCCACACTAACAAAAAGCTATCTATGATTTAGGTCAGGGGATGTGTATCAAGTCTGTTTTCTTATTTTTTGTATTCTGGAGGCTCTGGCATCTGGGGCCTCTCTGAATGGGGAGAGAATTTCCCTACGCTATCATCCAATTCTTAGATACTTAGATTCTGAGGACTCACCCAGGACAAACCAATTCAGAGCCCATACTCTGGATCACCTCCTCTATCTGGCTCACACCAGCAGCCCATGTGACTGCCCTAATTACCCCTGGGCCAGGTGCCAGACAACAAGAGATGGCCCCTACGCCCGCCAAGAGCTGCTGAAATTACTCATGCCAGCCAATCCTAAGCCTGCCTTGTCTTTCCCACTGAAACACAATACAGGCTGCTGCCCTTGTTCTCCTCCATCCCTTCTGCCTTCTGACCAACGCTGGTGCTTCACCATGTGACCCTAGAGGGTGTGTCATGCCTCCTGTTTCCAGGGAACTGTGAGTATAAGACCCTCTTCTTCTAGGACAGTCGTGTCCCTGTCTGTGTGTCTCATCATATCTGATTAAAACAAGTCCTGGGTACATTTTAAAGCAGGTAGACAAAAATCTTCCTGATCCAGAGATTGAACTCGGGTCTCCTGCACTGCAGGCGGACTCTACCGTCTGAGCCACCAGGGAAGCCAACTTTTCTAAGAGGGATGGATATAAATATTTTAGGCTTTGTGGGCCATACAATTCTCAGTCACAACTACTCAACTCTGTCTTCGCAGCATGAAAGCAGCCATAGGCAGTGAATAAACAATGGGTTCCAATAAAACTTTACTGAGAAAACAGGCAGTGGCCAGATGTGGCTCATGAGTTATTGTTGTTGATTTAGAATATGGAGGGCTTTATCTTCCATTTTAGGAGACTGTGATTTCAGGAAGAATTCAATTAAAGGATATATATATATAGATCTAATTCAGAAACTACAATTTCTACTTGTTAAAAATATGGGGCATCCTTGGTGGTTCGGTGGTTAAGAAGCCACCTTGCAATGCAGGAGATGCTGGTTTGATCCCTGGTTTGGGAAGATTCCACATGCTTCAGGCCAACTAAGCTTGTGTGCCATAACTAGTGAGCCCACAACTACTGAAGCCCACATGCCCTAGAGCCTGTGCTCTGCAACAAGAGAAGCTGCCACAATGAGAAGCCTGCTCGCCACAACTAGAGAAAGCCCACTCAGCAATGAAGACCTAGCACATCCAAAATTAAATAAATAAAAATACATATGTTTGTTCACAAGGCTCAGTTAATGAAACTATGTTATGATAGACTTCTTTTTTTTTTTTTTTTAACTGATAACAATAAGATAGTGGCGAGTATCCGTATAAGGCCCTGATTCTGCTAATCTGTCTGAAAATATAGAGAAGGGTCCTTCTAGCCCCTTCCCTGGGAGGATAAGATAATGGGTTAGATTGTTTGCTGCTCAGAAAGAGCATGAACTGCCAAGTTGTCGGCTCTCTGGATTTCCACTGCATGAGAGATGCTGGGAGGCTGTCTGGTGTGGTGCTGAAGGAGCACACAGTCACAGAAAGACAAGCCAAATGATTAGAAGAGGTCAGCTCTAAGGGCAGAATGAAGGAGAATTTAAGAACGGGATAACAAGTTGGCCAAGTCAGTGACCACACCTCAACACCCTCTTCCTAACCCATCCAGGAGGCCCACAGGAGTAGATGGGTGGGAATGGGCTGGGTTCCATGGGTGAGGGCTGAGGGCAGGTGTTCTGGCTGTGCTCTTCCTCCCCCCAGCTAGCCCTGTGGGGGTAACTGCCTGGGCCATCGCCACCACAATGCAGGCCAGCCACTGCCATGGCCGAGGCCCCTGGAGGAGCATCAGGGCAAATCCCATGGAACCGGGCCCCAACCACAAGAGGAACAGGTGGGCTGGCCCCAAGCCTTCTTTCTTTTCTCCTACACTCCCTGTGAGCTGAGAGTTACAACAGAAAGTGGAAGCTCCTGCAAATGAGTATTTTCTAGAACAGAGGAGCTGAGAGGTTCCCAGAGCATAAAGCCAACTGTGGCGAGGACATTTGAGCCCATTTTGAGCCCGTATTAAAGCATTTGGAGCTGGCCACTTTGAGTGCACTTCCCTCCATGCTCTCATTCAGAGGAACACAAAACAGAGCCCACACCTTTGTCCTTTCCCCCCATACCACGAGCTAAGATGGCTCGTAACCGCAAGGTACTGTGTGCTCACAGGCAAAACTTAGGAAACCGCTCAGCAGTGAGAACATGGTTATAGAAAGTTCACAGAGCACTTGGGCTAGAACGTATCAGGAGGACAAGGTTTTAAAATAAACTTAGTAGACATGTTCAAAGAGATACAATATTACATTGTGAAATAATAAAAATAATGGGAAAGTGCAAATTTGGAATGAGAAATGCTGATTAACAGAACGGTTCACGTGAAAAAGTTAGAAGAGCAAGTCAAGGGAATCTCTTAGAAGACATGAAAATGAGATGCAGGAAGACAATGGAGGAGTGGAATGGTTTTAAAAGAAAATAATTTGGATCCACACTGTTATTCTACCAAACGAAAATTTAAGTATATCATGTAAACATCTTTAGCTTCTGATGGCCTTAGGAGACTGATAAGGCAAAAGTTTTTTTTTAGAAAAGTCTTTGGAAAAGTATTCCTTTAGCAAAAGATAATGGTGAGTAAATAAAGAAATTGACTGTTGTCTAAACAAGCAATAAAAAGAACCTAAATATAGTACTGGAGTGGATTGCCATTTCCTTCTCCAGAGGATCTTCCTGACCCCAGGGATTGAACCCGGGTCTCCCGCATTGTAGACAGATGCTTTACCATCTGAGCCACCAGGGAAGTCCTTAAAGGTCAGTAAAGTGGGCAAATGTAATTGAGGGCACATGGAGGTAGGAAGGGAGAAGGCAATGGCACCCCACTCCCGTACTCTTGCCTGGCAAATCCCATGGATGGAGGAGCCTGGTAGGCTGCAGTCCATGGGGTCACTAGAGTCAGACACGACTGAGCGACTTCACTTTCACTTTTCACTGTCATGCATTGGAGAAGGAAATGGCAACCCACTCCAGTATTCTTGCCTGGAGAATCCCAGGGACGGGGGAGCCTGGTGGGCTGCCGTCTATGGGGTCGCACAGAGTCGGACACGACTGAAGTGACTTAGCAGCAGCAGCAGCAGCAGGAGGTAGGAAGGGAGATGATAAAAACAGGGTGAAATACAGCTGCTGATAAGTTCTAAAAATTAATAGAGAGAAAAATCTAAATATAGGTGTTAATAGGACAGAGGTAACTATAACACTAAGAAGAATATATAACTTTCAAACTAGTTGAAAAATTTACTTAGCCAGAAAAGATAGAAAAGGAGAAAATCACATACAAAAAAAGCATGGCAAATAAAACATGCAACATAAAGAAGCACAGATAGGACAATAATAAAAATAAAATAAGTAGATTAAATTCACAGCTTAAAAGACAGACTCTTGGATTGAATAATAGAGTGATGATGATAAATTACTTATAAGAATTATATTTGATATACAAGGATAAAGAAAGGTTGAAAAAATGTTATTCCAGGCAAATATGATCCAAGAGAAAGGCAGGGAAGAGGTTTAATATCAACTAAAACAGATTTAAAGATAAAAACAATTATATGGGACATAGAGACACTCTATATATTGTTAAAAAGCACATTAGAGCAAAAGAGACACAGATGTATAGAACAGTCTTTTGGACTCTGTGAGAGAGGGAGAGGGTGGGATGATTTGGGAGAATGGCATTGAAACATGTATAATATCATATAAGAAACGAATCACCAGTCTAGGTTTGATGCAGGATACAGGATGCTTGGGGCTGGTGCACTGGGATGACCCAGAGGGATGGTATGGGGAGGGAGGTAGGAGGGGGGTTCAGGATGGGGAACATGTGTACACCCGTGGCAGATTCATGTTGATGTATGGCAAAACCAATACAATTAAAAAAATAAATAAACAGGACTATTTACAGGGGGGAAAAAAAAGCACATTAGAGCCAGATGACCTCACAATTATGAATGCATACGCACCCACAAATACAGCCCAAAATGTAGTGGAACGAGAAGAAAAGCTTAGAGAAGACACAGATAATGAGCATTAAACTTTCTAACTCAAATTTGGCTTTTCTGGACAACAGAGTAAGTAAGCATAGGACAATAATCCAAGATAGAGTTTCCAATATAGCCTAAATAATCAGGCTGAGCTAACAGAAATAGACAACAATGACTCACAGCATGGGAAGGCTGACCTAAGGCCATAGAAGAATTAGAATCCATTGTGTAAATATTAAGAGGAGTATTAAATCATTTCAGATCTTATGACTGTATATGTAGAAAATCCAAGAAACTCTCTGAGAACAACCAGTATTAATAAGAGAATTTATGATATGACTGGATAAAAAATGAATTGCTTTTCTCTGTGCCTAAACTCTTAACAGAATGTGAATAAATGGAGTGGTATATGCAATATTCTTGAGTGGAAAAACAGTATTACAATATGCTAATTATCCCTGAAATAAAATAAAAACCCAATCCACTTCCAATCAGAATTCCAATTTTAAGATTAATATGGTAGAATAAATATCCAAAAATAGTGAAAAAGTTTTGAAAAAGAACAGTAATAAAGGAACTAGCCTTTGCAGAGTAATACTGTACGAAGCTATAGGAGTCAAGTATAGCAGGTTGGGTGGTCACACAGAGTCCAGAAACAGAGCCAAATAGATTTTTGCTAAGTTAATGTACAGCAAAGTTGGCATGTTAGTTCAGTGGGAAAGGGATGCTTTACTGAATAAATATGCTAGACTATCTCATTCTCAATCCAGAGAAGCAAAACTAGACTCTTAGCTATTATTTATAAAAATTTCAAATTGCTTCTAAGACCTTAGAACAAAATTTAAAAAACAAGTACAAGAAAACATGTAACTGAATTTCAGGAGAATTTCTAAAGAAAGGGAGAGGTCACCAATTAGTCATGAATGTATAGTAATATAAGCATTTTGTAAGGCAGAATTTTCTGTGAATAGTGATAAAGGAAATAATACTGTGGGATATATATATATATGTATAACATATACATGCAAAATATATTTATAGTTTAGTCTTCATTATAAAGAATGCTACAAATTGATAAGAAAAATGCAAATGAAACAATAGAAAAGTGGACAAAGTACGTGAATAAGTACATCACAGAAGAGGAAATCCAACTGGCTAACAAGCAAATGACAAGATGAAACTATTTTTTACCCTTCAAAGTAGAAAAACAAAGTAGTAAAAGCATCATGAGAACACCCAGTCCTGGCAAGAATGAAGGGAAACACCCAGTTTCATACAAGGTGAACAGAAATGTGTTTGAGAACCAAGTCCTGAAGTTATTAAACAAAAAGACACATGTGTTGGTACAGCAAATCCACCTTGGAAATGCCAACCTATAGAAATAAAAGCACTAGTATGTACAAATTATGATATAAGGTTTATTACAGCAGTGCCTGTAATGTCAAAAATCCACCACTAACAACAAAATCCAAGAAAAAACAAAATCACCATGAAGAGACATGGTTTAAAAAAATTGTATGCTAAGTTGCTTCAGTCGTGTCCGACTCTGTGCGACCCCATAGACAGGAGCCCAACAGGCTCCCCTGTCCCTGGGATTCTCCAGGCAAGAACACTGGAGTGGGTTGCCATTTCCTTCTCCATTGTGTGAAAGCGAAAAGTGAAGTGAAGTCGCTCAGTCGCATCCGACTTCCAGCGACCCCATGGACTGCAGCCTACCAGGCTCCTCCATCCATGGGATTTTCTAGGCAAGAGTACTGGAGTGGCTTGCTATTGCCTTCTATGGTATAAAATATAAAGAGAATATGATCGTGATTTATTGCTCAAGGAAACCAGGAAACCAGCACTCTGCCAAGTGCAGTACGTGCATCTGACTCGGGTGTGTTTGCATTCTGAACAAGCAAAGTAAGAAGGAGCAGGAGACAGAATAGGATGGGGCCACTGGTTAGTCTCTGGGAGGTTTGGGAGATGTGGAGAGAAAACTCTCATGCTTCCTTTATTTATCTTTGTCACAATGAAATTTTCCAAATCGGAAAAAAAAAAAAATTCATCCCATGAAACACGTGGATGATGAATATCAGTGTCGAACAGGTTTGGAGGCTATGCTGCTTGGGAAATAGTTTTGCAAGGGTGAGAGATGTCGGGTCTGGGAAAACCAGGACTCCAGGAGGAACGTGGGGCCCCAGAGAAGTGGGCTCACTCTCCTAGCCCCTGAGGCAGGTGTGGTGCCTGAAGAGCCCCAGGTGCCTGCAGCTGGGAAAGGCGATAACCCCACCCTTCTGTGCACCCCTGCCCCAGCCCCCTTGTAAGCCATGCTGGGCCAGGAAGCTGGCGCCTGGCGGGCCCGCAGCAGGTACCTTGGGCAATGTCGTCCTGCCTGGGCAGGCAGGGCCGCTCGGCCGCGTGCCCGGGCGGGGGTGGCTCTCGCTCAGGCTGTTTGGGGCACCTGCCCTCGTTGAACACAGGTGGCAGGTTGGCTGTGTGCACCTGTCGGAGCTGCTCATAGTCACTCAGAGCGGCTGTGAGGTCCCAGTTTTTGCCTGGAGATGAGAAATGACAAGAGATTACAATACTGATGCATGAATAATGGTCACATGTTAGGAAAGAACCATTCAAAGAAGGGTCTCTGTTAGCACCTGTTCACTCAAACTCCCCCCCAATAGTTCTTGTGTGTGTTTTTTTTTAAAGTTCTTTTCCTTTTTTGGTCTTTCACTCAATGGTTTTTAGTATAGTCATAGAGTTGTGCAATTATCCACACTATACAATACCAGAACATTTTCATTACCTTTTTTTAAAAAAAAACAATAACCCTGAAGTATAGTCAATTTACAATGTTTCAGGTGTACAGCAAAGAGGTGTTGATACCTATACATATATAGGTCTATTCGACTCCTTTCCATTGTAGGTTATTACCAGATATTGAATATAGTTGCCTGTGCTATACAGTAGGCCCTTGTAGTTTTAGTTCTCATTTTTCGAAGGAGTAAAATGGTCTGATGTGTACTCTCTAAAAACAGAATTTCTCACCCATGCCTGAGGTCCCTCTGAGGTACGTGACGTATCTACTATCCTGGCCTTAGATTCATAGACCCTGCAGAACCTTCCATGCCTCTGAAAATCTAGTTACAGAGCTTATTTTCTGAGGGAAGCAAAGCACAGAGGAAGAAAAAGTAAACAAAAAGAATTTCCATGTTTTCTTTGGGCTCTCGCTCAGTATTTTAGTGCTTCCTTGAAGCTCAGTTTGGAGAGGGCAGAGGCTCGGTGTGGGGGGTGGGGTGCTCACTGAGTGGGAGCTTTGGTGGGAGGCCACCTCAGAGCTCACTGTGCAGCAGCTGAGTGAGACACCAGGCAAGACAGCTGTGCCCGCCCTGGGCACACTTGGCGGGGATGGGTGCTGGGGGCTCACAGTGTGAGGGGAAGCTGATGGGGTCTGGACTCAGAGTGGGAGCTCTGATCCCTGACTCTGAGACTTGGTGGACTTGCAGTGGAAGGAAGAAGGTAGCGCACATTGCATCCAACTCCACTGGGCAACCATGTATTTTTTAAAGGCAAAGAATTAACAACTTAGCTCGAGTTTTATTTTTTTTTAATTTTTTTTAATTTTATTTTTACTTTATTTTACTTTACAATACCGTATTGGTTTTGCCATACATTGACATGAGTCCACCACGGGTGTATACGAGTTCCCAATCCTGAATCCCCCTCCCACCTCCCACCCCATGTCCTCTCTCTGGATCATCCCCGTGCACCAGCCCCAAGCATCCTGTATCCTGTATTGAACATAGCTCTAGTTTTAAAAAGCAAATAAAATCTTATCTTCTCCCAACTAACTTCAAAATGCAGGTATTTACTATATTGACTAATTATGTGGTACAGACAACAGAACGAGGCTTTGAATGTCTAAAATAATATCTGAACATCTTACTCTGGTCTTTCTAATTTTTTTTTCTGCCACAGACTTGATACTATCAATCAGAAAATGTTTAAATTCTATCATACAATCATTTACAATTTAATCATACTTTTTTCTTTCACAGTCAGGTAACAAAGACACAACAGAAGCATCTTTGCATATCTCAGTGGGGAAGAAAAGCAAAGGAAATCATTCAGGTTATTCAACTGAAGCTCAGCAAGGTCTGGGGGTGTTTCTGTAAGTGGTGACAGGTGGGGTCCTTTGAGGAAGGCAGCCCCATCACTGTTTGGTGGTTGTGTCACGGAAACCAGTTGAAGCAGAAATAAAAGCACTCTCTTTCACTCTTTCGCTCTTACATACAACTAACAATCACAGTGTACACACACTGCCTGCGTGATGGCAAACGCACTTTCAAGTCTAAGTGCCTGTGTCTATCAAATGGACATCCATGCTCCAGGGTGTGGTCTACCGAGGGCAAGACAGGCTCTGCCTTTAGGGATAATCCTTAGCAGGGGCGATGACCTGGGTGGGCACCTCGCTCTAAAGCAGGGTCAAGGGTAGCAAACGTCCCAGGAGGGCTGAAACCGTCGGGGAGAAAGGGCAGGGAGAAGGGAGCTGGAGGAGAGGCACTGAGAATGCAGCCTTTTCATGGAATGCAGACACGTTAATATGGGCGCATGTGCTAGCAATGATATCAGCCCCACAAATACTGGCTGGAGGGAAACGGCCAGCGTGGAGCACTGAGTGAGCCGGGAGTTTCATCGTCCCACGGTGCCACGCGGAGCAGGCATTGTCCTGGCTCCTCACAAACAGGAAGTGAGGCTTAGAAGGTTGCTGCACCAGAGGGTTTGCACGTGAGCCCTCCAGTCTCATCTTTCCGCCGACTGCATCTTCCTGCAGGGCCTCCTGTACACAAGTCCTGGTCCTAACAGAGCTGTGTCCCCCCCCCAGCTCCTGCTCCCAGGAGCCAGCCAACTGTGCTTCTCCCACCCTCGGGAAAGAGTGTGTCCTGCTCTTACTACCCATTCCCGACAGGAGATCCTTCCAGAGCCCCCGGTCTACGTTCCCATCACAGGTGAGCAGGCTGGAGTATGAAGACAGCACCCCAGTGATCAGGCATAGCCTCTGTGGACCAGCGCTCCAGGGTGAGGGTATGTTCCTTCTGCATGCCTAGAGGATCAGCTGGGGTTATGCTGGGAAGCACGTGTCCAGCCATCGGCAAAGGCCAGTCTGCTCTGATCTCCCACCCAGACACCTCTCACTGGCTGACTTTCCCCACTTGCTCTTGCCTCCACTGTATTCTCCCATCACTGCCCTGGACTCCTGCTCAGTTTGGTGAACACCTGCCCATATCCTTAACCGGCGAGCATCCTGGTTCTAACCTGGGCCACACCTCTTAGCGAATGGAGATCCAGTAAGTATGAGGTGAGAGCGAAAACGGAGGGAGCAGCACTGTCCACAAACTGCAGCTCCCAAATGAGCCCCAAGTGCGTGACTTTAGGATTTTAAAGAATTCAGAATTCCTCAGGGATCCAGGGCCTCAGTGTCTATGCATGTAGAAAGGGTCCATGAGGCCACCGAAGGGGAAGCAAGCGCGATGGACAGCAGAGTCCTCAGAAGTTCAGGGGGTCTGAGACCTTTCAGCTCTGCACAGTTCCAAAGACCGCTGCTCAGGACAACCAGGAATGCAAGTGGTAACTTACAGACCTGTGGACAGGGATGGATGCCCCAGGGATGAGCTTGCCACTGGAGGCTCATACAGGCTGTATCTAAAGACAGAAAATACAGCGGAGAGGGACAGGCTCCTGGCGGCCTAGGAGTAGGGTTTGGTGCTCAGAGAGCATGTGTTTCAAGATCCCCTTTCATCTTGTCCTCTCTTAAGTCTGGGAGAGTCCCAACAGATGTCACATGGAGGGAAGACGAGGTGAAAGGGCACAGAGGCCCACCACAGTGGCACCACCACAGTGATGGAGTGGGCTGAGGCCGGGCAGAACGCACAGCTGGGTGACTGGGGCAGCCACAGGCTAAGAGCCCTGAAGCCAGCTCACTTATTAGAGGAGGGTTCAGCAGAGCAGTAAAGAGCCCGGGCTTTGGGTCCAGCCCCACTCCCTGGCTACTTCTGTGACAGTGAATACAGCATACCACCACGGGAAACCCCAGGTTACGTATCTGTGCAACTGGGATAATAAAATGCACTGAATGAAAGTTCCAAGGAGGGGTAAGTGCAGCGAGGAGACTACATTTGTAGTTCTGAGCACATGGATAGCTCTTAGTGTTAAGACTATTCATAACAAGTTTTCATTTATTATGAATAGTCTAACCTCTGTCACTTATGGTTGAAACCCAGCTTGCAAGTGACAGAACTGAGATTTATATCCAGGTCTGTCTTGATCAAAGCCTAAGCTTCTGGGGGCTACAGTTCCCTTGAACCTGACCTTGTTGTGGGTGTCAGGCCTCCTGGCCGCTGACCACCCTTGCAATCTCCCTCTCCTGTGCCCTCATGACTCAGTAACAGGACTTTCCCTCCTTCCAGATCCCTCCACCCCCACCTTGCCAGTGTTTTCACCTGCTGGGTCTTTACTCTGCTCCCCACAGACTCACCTGTACTACATGAAATTCTCATTCATGTGTCACTCAGGCCATCCCCTAAACACTAGCAGGCCACCAGGCCACTAGGCAGACACCAGAAGGCCTCTGTCCAACATGACATCCTAACAGCCCCTTCGTCCTATGACTGAACACTCTGTCCCCATTGCTGGCTCCTTCGCCTTTCCCTGCCCTTAAAGCACACTGATTCCCCCACCCCCTATTTCTCTTCTGGTTCTTTTTTTGCTCTTAATTTATATCCCATTTTGAAGATTAAGTCCACCTCTATGGGAATAACCATAGGTCCAGTTACAGTCTGTATCCTAAGTTTCTAGGCCAAATGTTCAACAACGGCAGATGCTAGTCAATTATATAATCAATATTCCCCTCTGATTCTTTATGTGCAGAATCTTGATTTGATTTGCAAGAGCAATTTGCACAGCTAGAAATACTAATTTTTCTCCTGTAGACAACCTGAGTTTCCAAAGATGTTCCAGCAGAATTGCTCCAAGGACAGTATTTCTGGTAGGACAGTATCACTGTCTGCAATTTCTCAGCTTGAAGCCTCGAGAGGTGGAGGCAGTTGCCTGATAAATGTTTCCTTCTGGGCGCGGCCTTGGTTTGTGTTTGTCACATGCAGGTGACTGGGCTACCAGCAGGTACAGGTTTTACCTTCCAGCATAGTCTACTGGTGATGTGCTTGTGTTTTACACTTCTAATTCATTTTAATTTTGTCTTAACAGGAACATCAAGTGGGGTTTGATCTCAAGTTAAACACTGTATTTTGTTTTGTCTCTTGAAGGGGTATGTATGCTTTAATTTGGCACTAAAGCATCATACCCAATAAGGAAAACAAAGAAGCAGAAATGTATGAGCCCATGGGAGGTTGTGAAACAGGAACTGACTAACTTAGGGGAAAAAAGAGTTAAAATAATCTCAGAGATGAAGTTCCATGATAAGAAAGCAGAGAGAAAACAGGTACAGATGCCACAGTAAAAAACATAAAAATGAAAATTAGTAAAGTGAACAAAATGAGACAGAAATAAAGAAACAAAAGGTTACAGGGGAAATGGCAGACAGAGACTACAGGTGAAAGAAATGCCACATATACATCATTGGAGCTCAAAATAAGAAAGCTATGATTAAAAGGGAAAGCATTTTTCTTATCATATGGAAGTAATTTATTATTCCCTTATCATCAGGCAAACTCAACAGAATGGTACGCTAAAATGCAATGGTAATAAAATTTCATGAAACTTTGAGATAAGGAAAGCATTTGTCATGTGAAATCACACTGCACTGAACAGGCGCTGTGGTCCACATCTGGGTGCTTGTGATTCCCTTTTCTGCTGATTCTCAAAAAAAGAAATAAAAAAAAATACATAGTACCATGCCTATATATTATGCTTTATCTCATCATTTCAGAAAAATTGTGTGTGTGTGTGTGTGTGTGCATGCTCAGCCATGTCCAATTCTTTGTGACCCCATGGAGTGTAGCCCACCAGGCCCCTCTGTCCATGGGATTCTCCAGGCAAGAACACTGGAGTGGGTTGCCATTTCTTTCTCCAGGGGAATCTTCCTGACCCAGAGATCAAACCCCTGTCTCCTTGTTTCCTGCATTGGCAGGCATATTCTTAACCACTGTGGAAACTTAATTCACACAAATGTAAATATTAAACAATTTAAAATGCACAAGCTCCACAATATCCTTTCATTAATTAAGAAGAAACAAAAATGGGATAGCTATCATCTAGTGATCCTGGGTATCCAATCAGGGAAAAGGGGAGGAAAATCAGGAGCAGAGGAGATGTTAGTTTCAGGAGAAAAATCTAAGCAATCACAGATTTAGCCTTTCAAAATAGAGAATTTCTAACATAAATACTTGATCTTACACATTGAAAGGCCACAAGAAAATTGCCCTAGTATAATAAAGAAATATAAGGACAGTGTTCATGATATAGCCTTATAATATTATTATGTTTTAAAGATAAAGAGAATTATTTGAATATTTCAGCAAAAAGGAAAAACAATCAGGCTGGTAACATAGTTCTTGGCAGCCAAATTCAATGCCTGAAGATAGTGAAATAAATAAAGAAGTGTGAGCTAAGAAATATTTATACCCATCTAGGCTATTCTTTCATGGATAAAGGCTACAGACAAACCATTTAAAACAGGTATGAGTTCAGGAAATAATAGTCACATGGATTGTTCTTGAGAAAATTATGAGAAGCTGAGTACCAGCTAGTCAAGAATGAATGGAGGTTTGGCAAAGGGAAATTGAGGGAGCAGTTGCTGCTGCTGCTGCTGCTGCTAAGTCGCTTCAGTCGTGTCTGACTCTGTGCGACCCCATATACGGCAGCCCACCAGGCTCTGCCGTCCCAGGGATTCTCCAGGCAAGAACACTGGAGTGGGTTGCCATTTCCTTCTCCAATGCATGTGCAGCCAAGTAAAAGCAAAGGTACAGACACAAATGACAGAGGAGAATATTCTGCCAAAACAAAAATGGTAGGAAGAAGAGGCCACCACAGTTGCTTCAGCTGTACTACATGGGAGTACAAGACAGCAGTCAAAGTTGGCAGATAAATATGCACATCTGAACGTATATACTTTGTTGTTGTTCAGTTGCTAAGTTGTGGCCAACTCTTGAACTGCAGCACGCCAGGTTTCTCTGTCCTTCACTATCTCCTGAAGTTTGCTCAAATTCATGTCCATTGAGTTGGTGATGCCATCCAACTGTCTCATCCTCTGTCACCCCCTTCTCCTCTTGCCCTCAATCTTTTCCAGCATCAGGCAGGGTCTTTTCCAATGAGTCCACTCTTAGCATCAGGTGGCCGAAGTATTGGAGCTTCAGCTTCTGCACCAGTCCTTCCAATGAATATTCAGAGTTGATTTCCTTTAGGATTCATTGGTTTGATCTCCTTGCTGTCCTTGGGACTCTCAAGAGTCTTCTCCAACACCACAGTTCAAAAGCACCAATTCTTCAGTGCTCAGCTTTCTTTATGGTCCAACTCTTACATCTATATAGGACCACTGGAAAAACCATAGCTTTCACTAGACAGTCCTTTGTCAGCAAAGTGATGTCTCTGCTTTTAAATATGCTGTTGAGGTTTGTTACAGCTTTTCTTCCAAGAGGCAAACACCTTTTAATTTTCTGGCTGGAGTCACTGTCCGCAGTGATTTTGGAGCCCAAGAAAATAAAGTCTTCACTGTTTCCATTGTTTCCCCATGAAATGATGGGACTAGATGCCATGATCTTCGTTTTTTTGAATGCTGAATTGTAAGCCAGCTTTACATTCTTCTCTTTCACCTTCATCAAGAGGTTCTTTACTTCCTCTTCACTTTCTGCCATTAATGTGGTATCATCTGCATTTCTGAGGTAATTGATATTTCTCCTGGCAGTCTTGATTCTAGCCTGTGCTTCATTCAGCCCTGCATTTTACATGATGTACTCTGCATATAAGTTAAATAAGCAGGGTGACAATGTACATCCTTGTTATAGTTTCCCAATTTTGAACCAGTCCACTGTTCCATGTCCAGTTCTAACTATTGCTTCTTGACCTGCAAACAGGTTTCTTGGGAGTCAGGTAAGGTGGTCTGGTATTCCCATCTCTTTCAGAATTTTCCACCGTTTGTTATGATCCACATAGTCAGAGGCTTTATTGCAGTCAAACAAGCAGAAGTAAACTTTTTTAAAAATTCCCTTGCTTTTTCTATGATCCAGCAGATGCTGGCAATTTGATCTCTGGTTCCTCTGCCTTTTCTAAATCCAGCTTGAATATCTGGAAGTTCTCAGTTCATGTATTGCTGAAGCCTAGCTTGAGGGATTTTGAGCAATACTTTGCTAGCATGTGAAATGAGTGCAATTGAACATTCTCTGGCATTATCCTTCTTTGGGATTGGAATGAAAACCGACCTTTTCCAGTGCTATGGCCACTGCTGAGTTTTCCAAATTTCTGACATACTGAGTGCAGCACTTTAGCTGCATCATCTTTTAGCATTTTAAATAGCTCAGCTAAAATTCCATCACCTCCACTTGCTTTGTTTGTAGTGATGCTTCCTAAGGCCCACGTGACTTCACATTCTAGAATGACTGGCTCTAGGTGAGTAACCATACCATCACAGTTATCCAGTTTATTAAGACCTTTTTTGTACAGTTCTTCCGTGTATTCTTGCCACTTTTTCTTAATCTCCTCTGCTCACGTTAGGTCCTTTATTGTACCCTTCTTTGCATGAAATGTTACCTTGGTATCTCTAATTTTCTTGAAGAGATCTCTAGTCTTTCCTATTCTATTGTTTTTCTCTATTTCTTTGCAATGTTCACCGAAGAAGATGCTCTTATCCCTCCTTGCTGTTTCTGGAACTCTTCATTCAGTTGGGTATATCTTTCCTTTTCTCCTTTGCCTTTCACTTCTTTTTTCAGCTATTTGTAAGGCCTCCTCAGATAACCACTTTGTCTTCTTGCATTTCTTTTTCTTGGGGATGGTTCTAGTCACCAGCTCCTGTATAATATAGTATGAACCACCATCCATAGTTCTTCAGGCACTCTGCCTACCAGATCTAGTCCTTTGAATCTATTCATCACCTCCACTGTCTAACATAGGGATTTAATTTAGGTCATACCTGAATGGACTAGTAGTTTTCCCTACTGTCTTCAGTTTGAACCTGAATTTTGCAATAAGGAGTTTATGATATGAGCCACAGTCAGCTCCAGGTCTTGTTTTTTGCTGATGGTATAGAGCTTCTCTATCTTCAGATGCAAAGAATATAATCAATCTGATTTTGGTATTGACAACCTGCTGCTGTCCACATGTAGAGTCATCTCTTGTGTTGTTGGAGCAGGGTGGTTGCTGTGACCAGTGTGTTCTCTTGGCAAAACTCTGTTAGGCTTTGCCTTGCTTCATTTTGTACTCCAAGGCCAAACTTGCCTGTTACTCCAGGCATTTCTTGACTTCCTGCTTTTGCATTCCAGTCCAGATGTGTATAAGAGACAGTTTGTCTCCCTTGGAGACTTTTTGGTTATCATAACTGCAAGGACAGAAGCGGGCAGTGCGAGTATCCTACTATGCACAGGGAAACCCCAACCCTGACCCCCAGCAAAATACCAGTAGTGATGAGGGAGACAAAGCTTGCCTTATTAGATTGTGAGCTTTGAGGAAATGAGATTTATTTAATGTATACATTGCAAATAACAAATAACGTTGCAAATAATAGCCAACAAAGTATATTTCAAATAGTAAATACACTGCATATTTAAAGAATGAATACCTGAAGTAATTAGAAACGTTTTACTGTCCAACTGAAAAGTTTTGAAGCATCTTGTCTTTCAGGATGTAAATTAATATGCCTCATACTACCCTAGATGGGATCCCAGGCAAAGCGCAAACAAAACTCACTGGGCAGCAGAATGTCACTGATCAAAGAAACCATACCAACCAACTTCAGACTTTTTCTAAAGAGTAGGTATCTCTTGACTTCCTACTTTTGCATTCCAGTCTGCTAAAATGAAAAGGACATCTTTTTTTTGGTGTTAGTTCTAGGAGGTCTCATAGGTCTACAGAGAATCATTCAACTTCAGCTTCTTCAGCATTAGTGGTTGGGGCATGACTTGGATTACTGTGACGTTGAATGGTGTGCCCTGGAAGCAAATGGAGATCATTCTGTCGTTTTTGAGATTGTAGCCAAGTACTGCATTTCAGACTCTTTTATTGACCTTGAGAGCTACTCCATTTCTTCTAAGGGATTCTTGCCCACAGTAGTAGACACAATGGTCATCTGAATTAAATTCACCTATTTTCATCCATTTTAGTTCACTATATCCTAGAATGTTGGTGTTCATTCTTGCCATCTCCTGTTTGATCACATCCAATTCACCTTGATTCATGGACTTAACATTCCAGGTTCCTAAGCAACCCTGTTCTTTACAGCATCGGACTTTACTTTCACTACCAGACACATCCACAGCTGGGTGTTGTTTCCACTTTGGCTCAGCCTCTTCATTCTTTCTGGAGCTATTTCCCTGCCTTTCCACAGTAGTATGTATATTGGACACCTACCACCCTGGGGAGTTCTTCTTTCAGTGTCACATCTTTTTCCTTTCATGCTGTTCATGGGGTTCTCAGGGAAAATCCTGAAGTGGTTTGCATTCTTCTCGAGTGGGCCACGTTTTTCAGGCTCCGATTAACAGGGACATGCCCTTCAGCTGCTCCACGGAGCTGGGTGACACACCTGGGCCCTGGTTGTCCCACTGCTGGTCCTCATTTAGTATGTAAACCTTCACTGGCTGTTGGATGGTGGTCAAAGTGCTGCCCGGGGGTGGAGGCAGAGGTCCTGCTGGAGTGGCTGGGAAGGGGGTCTGGGGAAGACTGGAACCGAAGTTGGAGGACACCCAGCGGCAGAGGGCTCCCCGGCCTCACTGCTGCCACTGGCTGCCCTGGGGCTGATCCGTCGCCCAAGAGTGGAGGGTGAACATATGTAAGAGGACTAAGGAAAACACTAGAAACATGTGAATGATATACTACTAACTAAATTGGATGGTAGAAGGGAGAGTGGGAAGAGGAAGAAGATATAAACTAGTTTTATTGAGGCAGAACACTGACACCAACTATAAGAAAAAGGGAAAGGATACTACATCAATGTAGAAATTTTAAAATAATCACCAGATAAAAACATAACTTCTAAATATCAGAAAAATATTTTAAATTACAAAACTAACCAGTTCCATTGATCTATATGTCTGTTCTTGCACCAGTACCATGCTGTTTTGATGACTGCAGCTTTGTAATATGGTCTGAAGCCAGGGAGCATGATATCTCCAACTATGTTCTTTTTTCTTAAGACTGTTTTGGATATTTGGGGTCTTCTGTGTTTCCATACAAATTTTTTTTTTTTTTCTCTTTCAGTTTTGTTGAGATATAAATGACATATAGTACTACATACTTGCGTGGAAAATCCCATGGACGGAGGAGCCTGGTAGGCTGCAGTCCATGGGGTTGCTAAGAGTCAGATACAACTGAGCGAGTTCACTTTCTCTTTTCACTTTCATGCATTGGAGAAGGAAATGGCAACCCACTCTAGTGTTCTTGCCTGGAGAATCTCAGGGACGGTGGAGCCTGGTGGGCTGCCGTCTATGGGGTTGCACAGAGTCGGACACGACTGGAGTGACTTAGCAGCAGCAGCAGTACTACATAAGTTGAAGGTGTTCAGCATAATGATTGACATACATCATGAAATGCTTATCACAGTAAGTTTAGCAAAAATTTATTATGTCATATAAATATAACATTAAAGAAATAGAAAAAATATTTTTCCTTTTAATGAGGACTCTTAGGATTTATTCTCTTAACAACTTTCATATATAACATATAGCAGTATTAATTATATTTATCATGTGGTATTAATTTCCCTTTTTGATCTTTTGTTATTAGTGTATAGAAATGCAACAAATTTCTGTGTATTAATTTTGTACCCAGCAACTTTACTGAATTCATTGATGAGCTCTAGTAGCTTTCTGGTAGCATCTTTTTCTATGTACAGCATCATCATCTGCAAACAGTTTAACTTCTTTTCGAATTTAGATTCCTTTTATTNTTTATCATGTGGTATTAATTTCCCTTTTTGATCTTTTGTTATTAGTGTATAGAAATGCAACAAATTTCTGTGTATTAATTTTGTACCCAGCAACTTTACTGAATTCATTGATGAGCTCTAGTAGCTTTCTGGTAGCATCTTTTTCTATGTACAGCATCATCATCTGCAAACAGTTTAACTTCTTTTCCAATTTAGATTCCTTTTATTTCTTTTCCTTTTCTGATTGCTGTGGCTAGGAATTCCAAAGCCCAGAAATACACCCACACTCATATGGTCAACTTATCCACAACAAAGGAGGCAAGAATATACAAGGAAGAAAAGACAGTTTCTTCAATAAGCAATGCTCGAAAAACTGGACAGCTACATGTAAAATAATGAAATTAGAACATTCTCTAACAGCATCAACAAAGTAAACTCAAAATAGATTAAAGATCTAAATGTAAGACCAGATTCTATAAAACTCCTAGAGGTAAATATAGGCAGAACACTGTTTGACATAAATCACAGTAATATTTTTTTTGATCCATCCCCTAGAGTAATGGAAATAAAAACAAAAATTAACAAGGGGGACCTAATTAAACTTAAAAGCCTTTGCACAGCAAAGGAAACCATAAACAAGACAGAATGGGAGAAAATATTTATAAATGAAACAACTGACAAAGGATTAATATCCAAAATATACAAGCAGGTTATGCAGCTCAATATCAAAAAATCAAGCAATCCAATCAAAAAATGGGTGGAAGATCTACATAGATATTTCTCTGAAGAAGATATACAGATGGCCAACCAACACATGGAAAAATACTCAACATCACTAATTATTAGAGAAATGCAAATCAAATAAAAACTACAATGAGGTATCCATTTATACTGATCAGAATGGCCATCATCAAAAAATCTACAAACAATAAATGATGGAGAGGGTGTGAAGAAAAGAGGTTCCTTAAAAAAAACTAAAAATAGAACCTCCATACTGTTATCCACAGTGGCTGTACCAATTTATATTCCCACCAACAGTGTAGGAAGTATATGTTCCTGCAATCCCATGCTGGGCATACCTGAAGAAAACTCTAATTAGAAAAGATCCTTGCACCGCAATGTTTATAGCTCCACTCTTTTCAATAACCAAGACAGAGAAGCAACCTAAACGTCCACTGACATGGGAGGAGAAGATGCGGGCTGTGTGTGTGTGTGCGCGCGCGCGTGTGTGTGTATGAATATTTTGTTGTTTAGTTGCTCAGTCATATCTGACTCTTGGCAGCTTCACTGACTGTAGCCTGCCAGGCTGTCTGTGAGATTTCCCAGGCAAGAATGCTGGAGTGGGGTGCCATTTCCTTCTCCAGAGGATCGTCTCGACCCAGGGATTGAACCTGGGTCTCCTGCAGCGGCAGGCGATTCTTGACCACTGAGCCACCGGGGAAGCCCCACAGTGGAATCTTACTCAGCCATAAAAAGAATGAAACTATGCCTTTTGCAGCAACATGGATGGACCTAGAGATCCTCAGACTCAGTCAGAGGAAGACAAATACCACATTACACCACTTATACCTGGACTCTAAAAAAAAGGATACAAATGAACTTATTTACAAAACAGAAACAGACTCACAGACACAGAAAACAAACTTATGGTTACCAAAGGAGACAATGGGGCGGGGGGAAAGGGAAGCTGCCAGTTTGGAATTAGTATACACACACTACTATATATTATGACCAGCCTAGACAGCATACTGAAAAGCAGAGACATCATTTTGCCAACAAAGTTCCGTCTAGTCAAGGCTATGTATGGTTTTTCCAGTAGTCATGTATGGATGTGAGAGTTGGACTGTGAAGAAAGCTGAGCGCCGAAGAATTGATGCTTTTGAACTGTGGTGTTGAAGAAGACTCTTGAGAGTCCCTTGGACTGCAAGGAGATCCACCCAGTCCATTCTGAAAGATATCAGCCCTGGGATTTCTTTGGAGGGAAAGATGCTGAAGCTGAAACTCCAGTACTTTGGCCACTTCATGTGAAGAGCTGACTCATTGGAAAAGACTCTGATGCTGGGAGGGATTGGGGGCAGGAGGAGAAGGGGACGACAGAGGATGAGATGGCTGGATGGCATCACTGACTCGATGGACGTGAGTCTGAGTGAACGCCGGGAGTTGGTGATAGACAGGGAGGCCTGGCGTGCTGCGATTCATGGGGTCGCAAAGAGTCGGACACAACTGAGCGACTGAACTGAACTGAACTGACATACAAAATAGGTAAACAACAAAGACCTACTGTACAGCACAGGGAATTATACTCAATATCTTCTAATAACGTATGATGGAAAAGAAGCTCAAAAATAATACATATATATATGTATAACTGAATCACTTTGCTGTACACTTGAAACTAACACAATATTGTAAACTAATTATACTTCAATAAAAAATAGTTACATTAAACAAAGGAAAAAGGGAAAGAGGATAGCAGTACATAAAAGTAGAATTTAAAAAAGTAAACACTAGATAAAAAAATGTAAGTGTTCTAAACAGCAGAAAAAACATTTAAAAATAAAAAGCTAATAAAATATAGTGAAAGTCATTTAAATATTTATATATAAATAGAAAATATAATATGACAGAATGAAGACCAACCATATCTGTCATAGCAATAAATTTAAATAGGCTTAATGCAGCTAGTTAAAGAAAAGGATTTTTCATATTATTTTAAAAAGCAAGGACCAACTTGTGCTGTATATGGGAGCTATATTCAGAGTGAAGTGATTCAGAAAGGTTATAACTAAAGGGGAAGAACCATGGTTTACCAGGTTTATCAGGCAGAGATAAAACAATAATAATAACAACAAAAGACAATATAGGCGGTCACAATCTTACATCAAATAAAGCAGAATTTAGGCCAAAAGGCATTAAGGAAGATGAGGAAGGCCACTTTATAATGCTAAGGAGTTCCGTTCATAGTGGAGATGGATTAATCATACTGTTTATTTTCTGTATTTTTGAGGTCTTGCTGACCCGTGACAGCTCACTCTTTCCAGAACTCTCAGGTTTTAGTAATGACAAGTGACTCCCCAGCAAGTATGCCTTTCAATAAGGAAAGTAAGCCAATCCAGAGCCCACAGCCCCAGCCACCTCCTCTGTGAGGCCCTCCTGCTCTGGGCAATCGTCCAGGGCCAGAGATGGCTCAGGGGCAGCCCCTCCATGCTGCAGCCTGCTGAAGTGACTCAATCAGTCACTCCTAAACCAACGACCCTGCCTTGCCCGCTCCTTCTTGCAGTAACGAGCATATCCTGTGTCCACGTGCCCCCTCACTTCCTCTGCTTTCTGACCCTGATGCTTCCTCGGGTGGCCCTGTGTGCTAGGACTCCGCCCTCTGCAGAACTGGGAGGAAAACTTTCTTGCTTCATGACAGTCATTTGTGTGTGTGTGTGTGTGTGTGTGTGTGTGTCTTACTAGACCCGGTTAAAACAAATCCCAGGCACATATTACAACAAGACATAAGAAATATGAATATACGCATATTAGATAAAATAAAAAACTCCAAGCCAGAAATTACTCTGGGACGCTAAGATAAGCACACTGGCATGGGCTATTCACAGAAGAATGCCTGCTATTTTATGGCGACAGCCTCCAAACCTGGGAGGCCACCGCAACAAAGGTTTGTTTTTTCTGCTCAGCCGAAAAATCTGCTGTGGGTCAGCTCCAGCTCTGCAGCTACTCTTAAAAGCTGCCCTTCAATGTGTCAGAGGGACAGAAAGTCCTGGAGCATCTCCAACGAAGGATCAAACACTCTGACTCAGAAGTGTCACCTCACTTGGGTTCATAACCCCATGGCAAAAACAAGTCAAACGGCCCATCCAGCCACAGGCCAGGAGGGGTAATGCATCCATGTTCCCACTAGAGGGAGGCAGAGAGCTGGACATAGTCTGCGAATAGCACCAATACAAAGGATACAGAATTGACATACATGAAAAATAACCTTCAAATATAAACAAAAATAAGTTAGAAGACATAATGGAAGATAATATTCCATTTATAATGGCAATCAAAGGAAAATACTGAGAAATGAACTTAAAAGAGATGTACAAAACAATATGTGGAATAATTATATCCCCAAAAGGCACAAAAGTAGAACTGCATACTCTATGTTCTTAGTTTGGAAGACTCAACATCACCATTTCTTCATAGCTAATTTGCAAATTTAATCTGACCTCATAAATATAAGCATTTTTTTTCCTTCTTGGAGTCAGACATGTGGAGTTTAACGTTCATTTGGTAAACTAAGCAAGAATAACCAGGGAGGCTCTGAAACCTAACAGCAGCGAGGGGAGCGGGGCACCAGGCCTCCATCCCACCCCACCGCCTCAGTAACTGGTACATGAACCATCAGACAAAACCATGCAATGCAGGGGAAATCCCAGGGAGACTTCTATTTATACAAAATATCAAAAGGCAAATGTCAACTGGGAACATGTTTGCAACTTCTATCGCATAAAGGCATCATCTCTGAGGTATATCTGTTCATGAGAAAATACGAGGGGAGGCACGCTGTGGGGTATGAAGGTGCAAGAAGGCCTCGGCTGAACTGGCAGGTGGCATGGGAGTGGGGGTGGCCCTTCAGAGATGTCCCCTCGGTGGTAAGGGGTAGGCTGGGGTAGCTGCAGTGCTGCAGTACTTGTACCTGGACATCTCTCCTCAGGCAATAATATACAAAGAAACTGCATGAGACTATAAACAACCCCATGCAGGTGTAGTTAGGGCAAATTCTGGACAAAAGATACAAAAGACAGAAAAACCAAACTGCCACTTCTAAAGAGAGCCAAAGCAGGGTACTGCACATGCCCCCTGCACACACATATGCCCCTACCCTCACCTCATATAAGGACCATGCTTACCCCTCAGTTAGCAAGCCAGTGAGCACGGGAAGCTGTTGTTTATTCTTGTTCCCACTGGCAGCAGCAGGGATTCCAATAAACCTTGCCTGCATTTCTTGTCTGGTCTCTAGGCAACTTTTTTTTGATTGGGGAAGGCTAAGAACCCTGGTGGGTATCAGTAAGGGCTTGAGCTGTTACACTTGCTGGATGGGGGTGCCCCCAGGAGGGTAGCCTCTTAGGATGACACCTGTGGAGGCCTTAGCTGTGAGCCACAAGCAGCTGTGGCTCCCCAACTGGGCACACAGAGCAGATACGAGAGGTGGCATGTCTCTGTTTTCTCCTGTGTGGTGCATGTGTGTGCGTGTGCAGTGTGTATGTTTTTTTGCCCGGAACCAACTAACCGTTCAAAAGACACATAGGCAAAGGACATGAACAGAGAGCTCACAAAAAAAGAATGATAAATGTCCATGAAACATAAGAAACATATGAAAAGATGCTTGATTTTATTCACAAAAGAAATGCAATTTACAAATATATTAGAAAAAAATCTGTGAAACCATTTTACATATATCAGAGGGTCAAAATACAGAAGTTGGCAACCACCTGGTTACCAAGTTAGTTGATGAACAGTCTTGCTTAGCTGCTGGCTGGTTAAAGTATGGAATGATATAGTCCCCAAGCAAGCAAGCAAAGCAATTTCCCAGGATTCACTAAAATTACAACACCCTCATCCTGTGATTCAGCCACCCCACTTCTGGGAATTTATCTTACAGAAATACCTATAAACATGACAAACCTAGACAGTGTATTAAAAAGCAGAGACATTACTTGGCCAACAAAGGTCTTTATGGTCAAAGCTATGGTTTTTCCAGTGGTCATGTATGGATGTGAGAGCTGGACCATAAAGAAAGCTGAGCACCAGAGAATTGATGCTTTTGAACTGTGGTGTTGGAGAAGACTCTTGAGAGTCCCTTGGATTGCAAGGAGATCCAACCAGTCCATCCTAAAAGAAATCAGTCCTGAATATTCATTGGAAGGACTGATGCTGAAGCTGAGGCTTCAATACTTTGGCCACCTGATGTGAAGAGCTGATTCATTGCTAAAGGCACTGATGCTGGGAAAGACTGGAGAAGGGGGCTACAGAGGATGAGATGGTTGGATGGCATCACCGACTCAATGGACATGAGTTTGAGCAATCTCTAGGAGATGGTGAAAGACAGGGAAGCCTGACATGCTGCAGTCCATGGGGTCACAAAGAGTTGGACATGACTTAGTGATTAAACAATAATAAATATGCGGTAGGTACAAGATGGTCATTGCAGCACTGTTTATAACAGCAAAATAATGAGCTAAATGCCCACCTACAAGAGAATATTTAAATAAACTACAGTCCATTCCCCCCTGACATAATGTTCTGATGTGCATGAAGGAATAATGAAGGGGCCACAGGAAGGTCTCCAGCATATCCTAGGAGTGAGATAAGCCAGGTATGAAATATTCATAATGCCACATTTTCAGTAAGGACAGAAAAAAAATATATATAAATGTTTACTTTCATCTATTTACACAAAGGTTGGAAGGGTAAATAAGAAACTAACGGGTCAGGGAGGAATTGGGTAGACAGCACAGAAGGGGGTTCAATGCTTTAAGTGTCTTTTTTAAGTTTTGAACTGTTCGAATGCATTAGTTATCTAAACAAACAGTAAATATAATTTCAAAAGGATTTAAGGTAAATTACCCATACTTTAAGTGCTTTAGAGTGAGAACTTTCCTATAATGTTTTGTCTGCCATATTGCCATAAGCGGAAGATCTCATTTACGTTTTGCAGGTGACAATGTTGAATTTCCTGGCTATTAAATGCAGAAAGAAACAGAAAGAACCAATGGAAATACCCAGTCCTCTAAGCTAACTGGTAATTATACAGTTAGTTTTAGTTAGTTTATTTTTACAGAAATATGTGGAAGGAAATTAGTCCAAAGGCTGCCTCAACTAATCTTCCAAGAGGTTATAGCTCACCAGAAGTTTGTCCAAATATAACAAATCATAATATAAAATTTTATATGACTGATATTTTGGATGTATTAATAAAAACTTACTAGCACTATTTTGTATTCTGTTACCAACTATAGTATGTGCAGACAATTTAAACAAAGGTTGGAGGACAAGAGATGTTACATTTGCGAACTTTGACTCGCGGCAAGATGGCTTTTGTGAGCCCTGCTTTATAAAGCAGCTGTTTTCAAGATGACCAATGACCTTGATGCAGATAAATCCAAGGTCACTGCTCTGTACCCATTCATAGAGCTGACCTCTCCATCCTTCCTGAATCCCTCTTCTTTCTGGGGGTGGTGGGAGAAGCAGTATCTAACGCACAGCATGGTGTCCACCACTCTCACTTCTTCAGAGGCAGTGCACTCTCCTAATCCAATGCTGCCCTGCTCCTCTCCTCTAAATAGCACCTCTTCCTCCTTCGCAAAATCTCTAGGTGTCATTCCTCAGTGCTCAGATCTGGGCCGAACTCTACTGGGAGGTGTCTGCAAAGCATTTTTATACAGACATAAGAGGTGAGCTGCCTTGTGCTGTTGTTCCCCCACTCTTACTGACTACAACGCAGAAGTGATACCTGGGGCTGCAAACATGAGGTAACAAGCATGAACATGAAAAGGCCAAAGGCTAAGAAGGCTGAGTGAGGGGAAAATAAAGAGCCTGAGTAAGTGTCTGGATAGATTACCGCCAGCAACCAGCTAACTAATGCCGAGAAGAGAGACAGGAGGTCAGAGGACAACAATGAGACCTAAGTGTTGGGCATGAATCAGGGTCTGACGAGGGACCCAGGCGAGGCTCTCACTCAGGCTGGGAGATGATCAGAGGTGCTTTCTGGAGGATGTCTCACTTAGGCTGAGACCTCAGAGCAGAGTAAAGCAATTTTGGCAGAGTCAGGAGGAGGTGAGCAGGGAGAGGCAGCACTTGAATAAACCTGGAAGTATCACTATCCGGCACATTTGAGCACTGACGGCAGTTAGATGTGAGTAAAGCCCAGAGGGGAGGAGTCAGGAGAGGTGAGCATCCCTTGAAGGGTCTTGTGAAGTGTGCCATGAAGTCTGGACTTTATCCCGGGGGCAAAGACCAGTCCCTGAAGCATTTTCAATAGGAGTGGGGCTGGATCAGATTTTTATTGTAGAAAAATATCTATGCCACTATGGAAGATAGTATGGAGATTCCTCAAAAAAAATAGGAATAAAACCACCATATGACCTAACAATCTCACTCCTAGGCATATACCCTGAGGAAACCAAAATTGAAAAAAGACACACGTATCCCATTGTTCATGCAGCACTATTTACAACAGCCAGAACATGGAAGCAACCTAGACGTCCATCAACAGATGAATGGATAAAGATGTTGTGGTACATATACACAATAGAATATTATTCAGCCATAAAAAGGTATGTGTTTGAGTCAGTTCTAATGGGGTAGATGAACCTAGAGCCTACTATATGGAGTGAAGTAAGTCAGAAAGAGAAAGATAAATAATGTATACTAACACATATATATGGAATCTAGAAAGATGGTACCAAAGAATTTATTTGCAGGGCAGCAATGGAGAAACAGACATAGAGAACATATGGACATGGGGAGAGGGGAGGAGAGGGTGAGATGCATGGAAAGAGTAACATGGAAACTTACATTACCATATGCGAAATAGATAGTCAATGGTTATTTGTTGTATGGCTCAGGAAACTCAAACAGGGGTTTTGTGACAATCTAAAAGGGTGGGATTTCTATTGTAGAAAAATTAAGCGTTTGCATTTAAGAACAATTACTCTGGTGAAACAGTAGAGACCGTTAGGACTGGGCCAAGTTGAAGGCAGAAGGAACGTTAGGGGGTGAGTGCAGCAGTACAGGTGAGAGATGGGATGCCCTCCCCCACGAGTGACAGAGCATGGAGAGCTGGGAGTGCTCCCAGGGTTTGATCTTCAGGGAGGGAGGCATTCAGGACCAAGCTGACTCATCAAATGGCTGGCTGAGTTACGGCAAACCATGTCTGGAAATGACTCAGCCACTAAAGAGAATGGATGTGCACACACAACTGATGTGAGGTGGTTTCACTGAAGGACTGTCGACTGAGAAAAGCACTGCAATGAAAGGTGTGTTCGGTACAATCACCAGTGGCAACAGAAGGACCAGCCCTGCCTGGTCCACACCCAGCATCCACATGCCTTTTTGCCTGATGTCGTCGCACACTCTGCCTGTAACACAGGAGAGGAACCCACGGAGCCGCTCCTGGAAGCCCTGTCCTGGTCACTGATCTGGGATGGTCTCCAGTAAGAGGTGTTCATGTAAGATTCGGAGGAGCAGCTCAGGCCAGTTTTCTATGGAGCACTGTGAGCAGATGTCTGGGCAGCCTGCAGGCGTGAGGCTGGCTGGAGGTTTCGGGCAGCCCCCTGAGACATGCCTGCTGGGGTGATCTGGCCACTGGGTAGTTGGTGGTGGAGATGATCCTAGACTCCTGAGACTGCAAGGAGGACACCCAGTGAGTGCTGGTGACTCCTCTCCCCACTGAGCACAGCTCCTGCCAGGGCACCACTTCTGCAACTTCCTAAACCTCTAGCTCCCATCCCTTCTGGGAACACTGCAGTGACTTCCGTCTTCTTCACCCAATGCTAATGGGTACAGGTGGTACTGGGCGTGGTGCCAGGAATGCGGAAGCACAGAGATGAAACTGGTTCTTGGCCGCCGTGGGAGAACCAACAGGACTGTGAGGGGCTCTCCTTCCTGCTGCACCAGGCAACCACACTGGATAAAAAGGGGTGAGGGGCTCAGCTCCAGGTACAGCTGTGGAGTCGAAGCACCCTTTAGGAACCTCTGAGTTCATATAGCTATGCTGTTGATTCCAAACTCAGACCTTTTTGATGCTGCGAGTGGCTGATTTGTGCAAGCTTAAAATTTTGCCAGGATTCCCACGAATGGGGTCAGATAGTGAGCAGAAAGAATGAGGGCTTGACAGCTGCATGAGATCCTGAGAACACTGAGGTAGGTTCTGATGAATGTGGGGCCTTGAGTCTCCTGAGCCAGCAGAGGTGGCTGCTCCTCCCTTGACTGAGGCTGGTGCTGCTTCTGCTAAGTCCCTTCGGTACAATCACCATTGGCAACAGAAGGACCAGCCGTGCCTGGTCCACACCCAGCATCCACATGCCTTTTGGCCTGATGTCGTCGCACATCCTGCCGTATCCGACTGTGCGATCCCATAGACAGCAGCCCACCAGGATCCCCTGTCCCTGGGATTCTCCAGGCAAGAACACTGGAGTGGGTTGCCATTTCCTTCTCCAATGCATGAAAGTGAAAAGTGAAAGGGAAGTCACTCAGTCGTGTCCGACTCTTCGTATCCCCATGGACTGCAGCCTACCAGGCTCCTCTTTCCATGGGATTTTCCAGGCAAGAGTACTGGAGTGGGTTGCCACTGCCTTCTCCGTGACTGAGGCTAGTACCCAGTTTTCTGAAGACCCAGCAGTGACCTTGTCTGTGCAGGTGTGCCCAGCTCTTTTTAGTTTTTAGATTTGTAACTAGAAAGATGGCCTGGGAAGAGGTCCCACATACATCCAAAGAACTACAAGATTTTTGCCAGCAGAAATTTGAAGGAAGTGCAGAGTAAATTTCACAACTGTTAAACCAGCAATTGCCCAGCATGTGGGTGGCAGAAAAGGATACTGAGTTAATGGCACAGAGTCTGAACGTGAAGGTCTGGGTGCTGGGTGAGTGGGAAGTGGAGCAGGGCAGGTGTTACAAACACTCAAACCAGAGTGTCTGCCAGGGGCCAGGTTCAAGGCCACAATGATTTGCAGATTTTCTCCTTCGCTTTGTTATTTATCTATGGCAAGATGAACCAAAGAGTACTCTTTTCCCTTCCTTGTCACAGAGCATACAGAAAGCTAAGCGTGAATAAGCTCTTAATTCAGTCCACAAGTTACAGTTCATCAAAGATGGTCACAAGCCAACCAGGTGAGGGATGAGCAAAGTTCCACATGGGTCTTGTGCCTCACGGAGTTCGTGTCTCGGCAGTATGTGAGCAGTGAACCATCTTCAGCCACACGATGGATGGTGTGGAGTTGGCAAGACTAATGTGTTGCCTGCTCATTTCGATGTGCATCAAAGGATGCGTGTGGATGGGTACTGGACAAAGCAGCAGAGGTTGCCGGAGAGCAGTGGCTGCCGCCCCTGTGCCCTTCTCTTCATTCTCCTCCAGAAATGGGGAAGAAGCATGCAATGACACCTCAAGACTGCTTTTCTGACAGGCTCCAGGCTCCTAAATGAGAAGCACTCATGCAAGGTCTGCCAGGCTGCAAGAGGAGCAGCCACCACGCTCCACGGCGCTCCCACCTCTCACTCAAGCTACCTTGGTCACTTGCGCCCATGGCTCCCACAGAAGCTCAGAGGCAATCAGGCTCTTCTTGACCACATCCTGTGGGGGGCACGGTAACAGGACACCACGCTCTGGCTCTGATCGGCCTCCTTCCCACTCATGGCCCTTCTGGGTCTCCTTCTCTGGATCCTTCTCGGCCTCCTGGCCTCTGCTTGCTGACACACCTCCAGCCCTGGGGCCGCTTCACTTCCCCATCCATGCCCACTCTCTGGGTGTCACATTGGCTTCTCCCAGTAAACCCCTCCCTGAGTACTGACCTCCCCTGGATTCCCGTCCCTGGGTCAGCTCCTGATTCAGCATCTCACCTTGGGGACTGCTGTGCACCAAACTGTGTCCCTCCAAAATTCATATATCAAAGCCCTAATCCCCAGGGTGACTACATTTGGAGACAGGAAGGAAATGGAAGTTATATTAGATCATAAAGATTGGGATCCTGATCTAACAGGGCTGGTGTCCTTAGAAGAGAAAGTGGCCTCAAGGATCTCGCCCTCTTCACCCCATGAGGGCACAGAGGAAAGGCCACGTGAGGATATAGCTGGAGTCTGCCAGCTGGGATGAGAGCCTTTACCAGCAGCCACATCAGCCTTTGCCCTGGCCTGGGACCTCCGGGCCTCCAGAACTATGGGAAGAAATGTCTGCTGTTTAAGCCATCCAGTCTCTCGTCCTCGGTGACAGCAGCTGAGGCAAATGAATCCAGGCGTCCAAGGGCATCCCAGGCCTGACGTGGCCCAAGTCCAGGGCTTGAGCTTCCTCTGCTCTCTGGCCTCATAGAGCTCGACTTGGACATGAAAATCCACACGTCAGCTTCTAGTCCATTCTCACTCTTACACCCCACATCAGCCAATCCTTTAGGCTTTACTTGAAAATACAGTCTCTCCATCTAATCCTCCCTCAAAACCTCCGCCCTTCCCACCCTAGGTCGGCCACACCTCTTGCCTGGATGATTGCAAGAGGTTCCCGGCTCCCGCTGCTCCAGTGTGCCCTGCATCAGAGAGGCTGTTCTTGGCCATTCTGTCTAAAATGCCATGGACCCTCGGTCCCAGAAATCCCGTATCTAGGAATTCCTATATTGAGGAATATACCCTAGAGAGATGCCTCTTCACCCACCACATACCCAAGGAGCTGGTGAAAAGCACGTATGGAAGCCTGGATCATAACAGTAGGAACAAGAAACAGCCTAAATGCCTACTGAAAGGAGACTGAACCAACACCTTTCGGTCTCTTCAAACAATGGAGTGCCATGCAGTGACGAAAAAATCAATTAAACTTCGTACAAGAGCCCACAGGGATCTCAGGGCATACTGTTGCAGGATATAAGCAAGTCCCTAAAGATTCATATCATCTCAGTCTATTTATGTCAAGCTCAAAATATGCAATTTGAAGCAGCACATCGACTGGAGATACAGACGCAGGAGGTAAAACCCTGAAGGTGCACAAGGGATGCAAGAGAACCCACATCCTGGGTGGTGGGGACCCCAGCGGGAGAGACAGTGGGATGAGGCCAGGGAGAACCCCAACGGGGGCTTCCAAGTTCATGACAAATTCCACTCCCCTGTTTTAAAGCTGGGTGCTTCAGAAGTGCATTATTTTTATAATTGACTCTGACAACCGTGATTTTGTATTGTCTCAGTATTTAATAAAAATGATGCAGTGATTAGTGTAGGTTAAGCTGCGGTAACTGGCAGGACCCCATCCCCGGCTCCTGCTCAGTTCAGTAGCTCACAGAGAAAGGTGTGTTCCCTTCACACACAGACTCCATACGGTCCCCCGGATACCCAGGGGCCGCCGGTAACACATGTCCCCCAAGGCTACCGTGGGGACCCTGGCCCCTCAGCCAGAGGGGAAGAGCCCAGAAATCCACACATGGATCCCCTGCTCCACCACGGCCACCCCTCAGGCCTCACACCCTCAGACGGGCTGTGCTGGCTGGGACTGTCATTGTCGTGACCCTTCCGTGGTGGGAGCCAATCACGTGGCCACTCCAAGTGCAGGGGGCCTGGCCGGTGAAGTCCCTCTCTGGGAGAAGAGGATGGATTTGATAAACTGCTAGATGTCCCTAGTGTCCTACACGGGGAAAAAATATATCTATATATACAAATCCTGGGCATGCATACGTGTGCACACACACATATACACATATTATATCTGCATATACGTGTATGTGTACATACGTATAAGAAGAACTAAAAGAGGCAATGCAAAACATTATTGGGATTTTCTCTAAAGCAGGGGTCCCGAACCCTCCCACCCCACTGCCACGGACTGTTAAGAACTGGGCGGGCCTGATGGTCGGAGGTGAGCAGCAGGCAAGCAAAGCTTCCTCTACATTCACAGCCATTCCCCATCCATCGCTCACATTATCGCCTGAGCTCCGCCTCCGGCCAGATCAGGGGCAGCATTAGATTCTCACAGGAGCACGAGCCCTACCTTGAACTGCGCGTGCCAGGGATCTGGGCTGTGTGCTCCTTCTGAGAACCTAATGCCTGGAGATCTGAGGTGGAGCTGGGGCCGTGCTGCTAGTGCTGGGGAGTGGCCGCAAATACAGATGATCATTAACAGAGAGTCTGACTGCACAGAGGCCACGATAAATCAGCTACTTGCAGACTCATGTCCAAACCCTATCAGTGAGTGGCAAATGACAGTTAAGCTGCTTCTGATGGCAGGCTTGAAGTCAGAATCCGACACTTACTTTAGTCTGTAATTGGCCTGCCCATTGTTTTATTTATCACTTTCGCCTCTGCCTCTTTTCCGTACTGCGTACTTGTCTCAGTTACATTTTTGGTAAGCCCACAAGCTAACCCTAGCCAAAATGAGTAAAAAGACAAATATTGCTGGAGAGCTTTTTTGAAAGTGAGGAAAGACCCAGTGATGAGACAGTAGGAAACTCTAAGGCTGCCGACAAAAAGAAAGCTGCATTTAAAAGAAAATACCAAGAGTCCTGCTTAAGTTGGGCTTCCCAGGTGGTGCTAGTGGAAGAACCTGGTGCCAACGCAGGAGACTTAAGAGCTACAGACTCAATCCCTGAGTCGGGAAGATCCCCTAGAAGAGGCCATGGTAACCACTCCAGTATTCTTGCCTGGACAACCCATGGACAGAGGAGCCTGGCGGGCTATGGTCTGTAGGGGTGCAAAGAGTGGGACACGACTGAAGAGACTTAGCATGTACATATGCCTACTTAAATTATGGGTTTATTGTAACAGCTGATTCACATTTTCCAAGCCCACTTTGTGTAATATGTGGCTGCTGCTGCTGCTAAGTCGCTTCAGTCATGTCCGACTCTGTGTGACCCCACAGATGGCAGCCCACCAGGCTCCCCCGTCCCTGGGATTCTCCAGGCAAGAACACTGTAGTGGGTTGCCATTTCCTTCTCCAATGCATGAAAGTGAAAAGTGAAAGTGAATTCACTCAGTTGTGTCCGACTCTTCGTGACCCCATGGACTGCAGCCCACCAGGCTCCTCCGTCCATGAGATTTTCCAGGCAAGAGTACTGGTGTGGAGTGCCATTGCCTTCTCTGAATATGTGGCTACCGGCTATCCAACGAAACCTTGCCACATGGCAACTGCTTTGCCACATGGCAACCAAGTACCCTGGATTAAAAGACAATCCTTTAGAGTTTTTCAAAAGCAAAAAAACAACAACAAAAAACAACAAACCCCAACAAACATGAAGAACAGAAGAAATTACTGAAGGCCACCACTTTATCAAATGTGTTGCACTGAGAATACCATTCTAAGAAGTCCTTTAGAGTTGGCAAAGAGTTGATCTGCCTACTGCTAAGGACGTTTGTCGTGAACTTTTACAAGTGTCTTCAGTTCAAAAAGTGGTATGTGTTCCTCTTTCAGCACCACTGATGAAATAGACAAGTTGAGGAACTAACAGACGATATGAGGCGCAGTTGTTAGAGGGGATTAATGAGTCACTGTCATACATAATCCAGGTTGACGAGTCTACCAATGTTGACAGTAAGGCAACAATGCTTGTTTTTGTGCTTATATTTTTCTGGGGGATGTGCATGAGGATATGTTATGTGCACTTTTGTTGCCAACCAACATCACAGCTGCACAACTATTCAAGTCTCTGAATGATCACATCAGGAAAATGGAATTGATCATTTTGTGGGTATATGCACGGGTGGAGTGGCTGCCAAGACTTGACGGCCTTCTGGTTTCACTAATCAGGTCAAAGAGGTTGCTTCTGAATGTGAGTCTATGCACTGTTTCATCCATAGAGAAATGCTGACTACCCAAAAAATGTCACCTGAACTTAACAGCATTTTTCAGGATGTGATTAAAATTATCAACCACATTAAAGTACATGCCCTTAACTCACGTCTGTTCACGTAGCTTTGCGAAGATATGGGCACAGAGCACACACATCTTCTCTTATACACAGAAGTGAGATGTGTATGTGTGCTTTCTAAAAGTAGATTACTGGCCAGGCCTTTTGAGTTATGAGAGCTGCTCCAGAGATTTCTTTTTGAAAAACAGTCAGCACTGGTAAAACATTTCAGTGACACAGAATTGGTCACAAAACTTGCTTACTTGTGTGACATATTCAGCCTGCTCAACAAACTCAATCTGTCACTTCAAGGAGAATGACAACTGTGTTCAATTCAGGTCAGCAGATAAAGTGGCTGCATTCAGAGCCAAACCAGAATTATAGGGGCAATGAATGACCATAGGGATTTTGACATGTTTCAAACCTTAGCAGAGATTTTGAAAGAGACTGAGCCAGGACCTTCCTTCTCCCAGCTGGTGCATGATCACCTATCTCAGCTTTCAAAAGAGTTTGAGCATTACTTCCCAATCACAAAACAATGGGAAGGAATAGATCTCTGACCCATTTGTGAGTAAGTCAGGTGAACTGACTGTGTCCATGCTAGAAGAGGATCAACTGCTTGAGGTCGCAAATGACAGCAGCCATAAAAGTATGTTTGAGATAACTTCAAATCTCCATATGTTCTTCATTAAAGTCAAAGACGGATATTCTGAGATTGCCACAAAGTCACTGGAAAGCCTGCTTTCATTTCCACACCCTACTTTGTGAAGCAGGGTTTTCTGCAATGACAGCCACCAAAACAAGATTACGGAGTAGACTGGAAATAAGCAACACACTCTGGGTGTCACTGTCTCCCATCACCCCCAGAAGGGACCATCTAGTTGCAGGAAAACAAGCTCTAGGGCTCCCACTGATTCTGCATTATGATGAATTATATAATTATTTCACTATGTATCACAATGTAATAACAGCAGAAGCAAAAATTACACAATAAATGTAGTGCACTTGCATCATTCTGAAACCATCCCTCCATACACATCCCTTCTGTGGAAAAACTGTCTTCCATGAAGTTGATTCCTGGTGCCAAAAAGGTCAAGGAACGCTGCTTTAAAGGGTAGATCATATGTGGCTTTTATTTCCTCATTTTGTTGTATTCTCTTAATTTTCTTTGAAGAATTCATACTAACGTCTGAATTAATTTAATTAGCATTAAAATGCAGCTCTCGGTTTACCCGAAAGTGGGGTAAACATGACTTGTTTGTCTAGGTAATTAATTAGCTCCCTTTGGTTTTGTTTTGAACAAATATGCACATATTCAGAAACTAAAATGAGTTTTGAACTGAATCACTTTGGACAATTGGTTAAATAATATAGAAAAACAAGTGAAACATTTAATTTTAGCATTGAGTGGCAATATTTTGTGTTAGCCTGTGAAGTAAATATTGAAACTCCCAGGGTCGTAATGATGTGAAATATCACCTAGTTAATATGTTTTTAAATATAATAATAAAATAATGCTGAAAAGACAAGTTTCAATTTGGTCATGTATATAGAGGGACTGAATGAAAGAAAGACTTCCCTGGTGGCTCAGAGGGTAAAGCCTCTGTCTACAATGCGGGAGACCCGGGTTCGAGCCCTGGGTTGGGAAGATTCCCTGGAGAAGGAAATGGCAATCCACTCCAGTACTACTGCCTGGAAAATCCCATGGACAGAGGAGCCTGGCAGGCTGCAGTCTATGGGGTCGCAAAGAGTCGGACACGACTGAGCGACTTCCCTAATGAAAGAAAATGATTTCTATATATAGAGCAGATAAGAATTCATTTGTTGAATTCAGTTCAGTTCAGTCACTCAGTTGTGTCTGACTCTTTGTGACCCCATGAACCACAGCACGCCAGGCCTCCCTGTCCATCATCAACTCCCGAGTCCACCCAAACCCATGTCCATTGAGTCAGTGATGCCATCCAACCATCTCATCCTCTGTCGTCCCCTTCTCCCCCTGCCCTCAATCTTTCCCAGCATCAGGTCTTTTCAAATGAGTCAGGTCTTTACATGAGGTGGCCTAAGTATTGGAGTTTCAGCTTCAACATCGGTCCTTCCAATAAACACCCAGGACTGATCTTCTTTAGGATGGACTGGTTGGATCTCCTTGCAGTCCAAGGGACTCTTAAGAGTCTTCTCCAACACCACAGTTTAAAAGCATCAATTCTTCAGCGCTCAGCTTTCTTTATAGTCCAACTCTCACAGCCATACATGACCACAGGAAAAACCATACCCTTGACTAGATGGACCTTTGTTGGCAAAGTAAAGTTTCTGCTTTTTAATATGCTATCTAGGTTAGTCATAACTTTCCTTCCAAGGAGTTAAGTGTCTTTTAATTTCATTTGTTGAATTACTATTATGAATTATTACAGTGTTGTATGAATATATAAATGACTAAGAACTTATAGCCTGAGAAGTTCTATTTTGGGGTCTCACACACTCCAGAGCTTATAAATGAAGTGTAACTTTCTAGTATGTCCAGGTGCTTGGGCTCTCTATGCTCAGAACACGACTAATCTAAACAAGGATGCGAGTGCATGACGAAATGCTCTCAGAGCAGCTGAAGCGACCTCTAAACTGAGCAGCCAGAAGTTCAGGACAGGGCCTGCCCTGACACTGCACCACGGGGAGTCCTCAGCGGATCCCCAGTTCCCGACACATCCCAGGTGCTGAAGATCGAAACGTAAGGACCTACGTGTGCTTTTAAGAGGCCGACAGTGCAGAGGTAAGACAGCCATTTGAGCTGATGCTGTGGACTGGGATGGCTGAGACGTGTGGACAGAGAGCTGGGGGCGGGGTTCTGCCCAGGGGCTGACACTCCCGTTAATCAAGAGCAGGGAGTGCAGGCTAGAAGAACAGCATATGAGAAAGCTCAGAGGCTTGTAGAATCACCCACTACCACAGAATTGTTCAGAGGTGTGGGGGCCCCAGAGATGTGGGACTGATTGAAGGAAAAAGATATAAGCAGGAGGTGCAGGGGCACAGACCAGCTTCATGGGGCAATGCATCTCCTGGCACAAGGCTATCCAGAGGCTACCTGGGTGTCTCAGCTCAGAAGATGAGGGGACTACTGGGGAGGGGGAGACGGAGATAGAGTGGAGGCTTCTGTGTTAAGTGATGTTGCTCAGCAGCCTGGGTAGTCTTGGAGTCAGGGAGGTCTGAAGGGCAGCAGCAGCTTGGGGTCTTACAGCCACAGGCTCCATCTTTATCAACAGCCAGCAGATGCTGGGGGACCTTCTGCAAGGAATGCAAAGCAGGCAGGCTATCAACGGCTAATGGCTTGCTCACTCAGGGTATCTTTAAAACAACTGGATGTGTAAAAATGTGGGCAGACTTTGAGGCTCCCAGGTCTTTGCCTGAAGAACCAACCAACCTCAGAGCCTCTACAGAGGACGTCCTCAGCTCATTAATACAACAGTGGTCAGGGGGGCTGGGCTGCAGGTTATGACCAGAGAGGACCAAAAACTCAGTTGGGATTGAAAAAATGCATAATTTGATTTCAGTCTCAGATGGACTTTTTTTTTTTTTAAAGATCACTTGATTTGAAAGACAGACACATTTAGTGGTCGTCTTGTACCCAGTCACACACTCTGCCTGCCACTCTGCCTGGTGTCTAAGCCACACCATCCCTACTACTGCTTCACCAAAGATGAAGTCTTGTTCAGATAAAACTTTACACTGCAGACAGCATCCTTGAGACTCAATCTTCTCATCTTGTCTGCAGTCAGCCTTATGCTTCTTACTGAAATCATCAGTTGCAGCAGCTTCATCAACTAAAGTAAGATCTCCTGGCCTTTGATCATTTTTTTAAAGTTTATTTTATTAAAGTATACTTGATATATGACATTGTTGTAATTTCTGCTGTAGAGCAAAGTGATTCAGTTATATAAGTATATGTATCCTTTTTCAGATTCTTGTCCATTGCAGGTAATTACAGGATACTGAATATAGTTCCTTGCACTATACAGTAGGACCTTGTTGTTTCTGGCCTTTGAGCTTGAAATCATATTTTAAAAAAGAATCTTGATACTGCTTTTCATAAAATCAAAGACAGTTAACTGTCCAAAGGAAAGATTCAGTCTTGAAAATTCAAGTCTGCTTTGCTGACTTTCTAATATCGATGACTGTCCACCCTGAGTGGCCCTGGCTCTGTGTTCTGTGCCCTGGAGCTGCACAGTCGTTAAAAAAGAAATTTACTCCTTTCTGTTTAATTGTTTCTGTTAAAAATTCCCAAGGTAGCTTTTAAAAACTAAAATTAAACTGAATCCTGAATCAAACTGAATCCTGGAGAGCTAAGAAATAAATCACTTTATGCCTCTTGGATGTTTGCCAACCTAGCCTCAGGGAGAAGTCTTAATTTGTGGCTTCTGGGAAAGCCTTCTAGTTCTTTCCATCCAATCCTACCAGGAGGTCCACCAGCTCCCTCCCACAGTGGATGCATACTCCAAGGCTGGGAATGGGGTCTGTCTCAGGCACCGGGGTCCAGGCATCGCACTGCAGCCAGGCTCTTTCCTGGGGAGCAAGGGCCCTGGAGGAGGACTGGCTTTTCAGAGTGAGCCATTGCACCTAGAACACATTTAAACAGCCGAGAGCAGTGCCTGCACCCTTCCCAGGCTCCCGAGTGGAGAAGGCAAGGTGTCCAGTAGAAAGAAGTAGGTGAGGGTGAGGCAGAGTTGGATGTGGGCTGGAGACCCACGGTCTGTGTAAGAGGCCACCCAGGAGGCCTGTGCATTCACTCCACAGGATTCAAGAGGTGTCTACCCTGTGCTGCTTTAGCATTCTGGTGCCAAACAGTTCCCTAATAAAGTGAGAGATCCAAAGAAATAAGGAAGGAGTCCTGAGGCCCTTTGGAGGACAGCATTGTTGGGCATTAGAACAGCAAGGTCAGCCCCTGCTGTGGGCCTGTGTGTCCACCACATGTCTACCGAGGAGCAAGGCAGCCTGTGCATAGAGTTAGTGCTGCAGACTCATGGGATTTTGTTTTGGGAGCAACACGACCATCAGCTGATTGGCAGCTGCAGAAAAAATGTTCTTTTCGTGCCATCATGTACACACTGTGGAATGAAGGCCCAGATTCATGTTGAGTTCCATTGTTTTGCTAAGCGCCCATGTGTGAAACCATGCCACAGTCAGGCCTAGACCATGGTCATCACTCCAGGAAGGAGTCACGTCCTTTCTCAGTCCCTCTGTGGTAGCTTCCTATCGCTTTGTAACAGATGATCACACAGCTTGTACATCATCTACTGATGGTCTCACAGTCAACATGTGAGCAGGGCTGTATCTGCTCCCAGATGCCTCTTGGTTGTGGCAGGATTCAGTTCTGCTCGGAAGCTGCATGGAGTCTTGACAGGAGGTCACTGTCAGTTCCCAGAGGCTCCCTTGTTCTCTGGCTCTGGGCTCCTCCTCCTTCAAGTCAGTAATGGTGGGTGGAGTGCTTTTCACAATTCAGATCTCTCTGACTGTTCCTCCCTCATCAAACTCCTCTGCCTCCTAATTCTACTCTCAAGTGGCCTAGAGATAACCCTGTGCCTGCCCAGAAAATCCAGGAAAACCTCCCTATGTTAAAGTCAGCTGATGAGCAGCCTGAGTTTGACTTGTGAAGTCCATTCCCAGTGCCACCTGGATCAGTGTCTGACTGCAGAGCAGGGAACGGGAATCAAGGGGGCATCTTTAGAACTTTGTCTATCACATAGCTGCTGCTTTGAACTTCATCTAAATGGAATCCTGCAGTCTGTACTCTCACGCGTCAGGACTCAGGGCTCAGATTAAGGTCTCTGGAATTCATTCACTTTGTAATACTAACAGTTTTCTTTATTAATTTCTGAGCAGTATTTCTTTGTATAGATATACAACACTTGCTCTATCCACTCACTTCTGAAGGAGCATTTAGTGGTTTCTAGATTTAGGTGATTATGAATAAAGCTGCTATGAATAATCAAGTGCAGGCTGCTATGAACATTCAAGTGCAGATTCAAGTGGAATCTATTATTTTTATAATAAAAATAATAATTTTATTATTATTATTTTTTCTACAATAAATACCCAAGAGTAGGACTGCTGGATCAAGAGGAAAGTGTACTCTTAATTTTATAAGAAATCACCAAACTTGTTTCCCAAAGTGGTTTATTACTTTGCGCTCCCATCAGCAACAGAGGACAGTTCTTTTATTCCATATCCTCCTCCCACTTGGTATTCTCAGTCTTCTTAATTTTAGCCATTTTGGTGGGTGTGTAGTAATATCTCATTATGGTTTTGATTTCTATTTCCCTGATGACTTATTTGAAAAATGTTGTCATGTGTTTACTGTTCATACACGTATCTTCCTTTTTAAGTCTTCTGCTCACTTTTTTTGGGCTATTTTTATAATTAATCTTCAGTTATTTAAATATTATTTAAAATTATTTGTTATTTAATATATTTATACATTATTATTAGTTGAAGTTCATATATATATAAGTACTTTATCAGATAAGTGTTTCATGAATATAATTTCTCACTTTGTGCTTTACCCATTTAACAGTGACTTCTGATGAACAGATTTTTATTTTGATGAAATTCAATTTATCATTTGTTTTCTCCTTTACAATTAGTCCCTTTTTTGGCCTCTCTGAAACATGTTTGTTAACTCCAGGGTCAAAAAGATTTCCCCCACACCTTTGTCTAGAAGCTTCACAGTTTTTGCTTCACTTTGTCTCCAGCCTACTTTGAAGTAATGTATGTATATGGGATGAGGCTGATGGTAAAGGTTCTTTTTTTTTTTTTTTACTTTTAAACATAGTATTTTACAGGTGTTCCTGCAGCATTTGTGGTTGAAAAGATTTTCCTTCCCCATGGTGACTTTGCTAAAAATGCATCAGTTGAGATGTCATGGGTCCATTTCCAGACTCTGTCCTGTCCTGTGATACATGCTCATCTCTCCTCACAGGTCCATCCTGGCAGCCGAAAGGCAGGTGCTCAAAGTCCTCCAGCTCTTTTCTCTGCTGCAGGGCTGTCTTATCTCACATCTTCACAGACTTGCTGCAATTCCAGCCATTTTTTTTTTTTTCCCATTTGAGAACCTGAAAAGCTGAATCTAAAATTTTTATAGAAATAATTCATGTTTTACATTTTACCTTGAAGAGTACAGCAGAGGAGACAGAGGCTCACAGTACCTGGACTGCAGTCCTAGTAGAAGGGCTGGGGCTTCTTGAAGGAAAGTCAGCAGTATTTCCTAATGGATAGATGGATGGTGGAGGATCATGAAAAGGCTCTGAGGCTTTCAGAAGAGTAGGGCAATTTCCTGCCCAGCCATGGCCTGACATCATATGGTTTGGGTGAACCCTGATTTCCAGGGAGCTGGGCTGGGCTTGTCTGGGAGGTGGTTGTCAGGGGACCCAGTGAGCCTGTGGTTCTACAGCAGTGATGCTGTTCCTAAGGGAGGTTAGGCTCTTGGCCATGGTGGCAGTCAGGGCAGCCCCACTCATTTGACCCCTGGGCATTCCCTAAGATTTTTTTCCAAAGCTACATTCAGAAAAAAAGCTTGCAATGACGTGACCAACAAGGGCTTAATTTCCAAAATATACAAACAGCTCATACAACTCAATAACAAAAACTCAAACAACTCAATCCAAAAAAAATGGGCAGAAGACCTAAATAGACATTTCTCCAAAGAAAACATATAGATGGCCAATAGGCAAATGAAAAGATGCTCCATATTGCTAGTTATTAGAGAAATGCAAATCAAAACTACAATGAGATATCACCTTGTCCCAGTCAGAATGGCCATTATCAAAAGCTCTACAAATAATAAACGCTGGAGAGGGTGTGGAGAAAAGGGAACCTTCTACACAGTTGGTGGGAATATATATTGGTACAGCATGGAACAGTATGTATGGAGGTTCCTTTTTTTTTATTTTTTTATTTTTAAAAAAGAATATATTTAAAAGAAATAGGAACAGAATTTCTCTCTACGTAAATTCCATCATATGTATACTGACATATTAATGATAATCTTCAGTAAAAGTGGGATCATGATCTACTTTTTATAGTATATATTGCTTTTTTTTAAAATGTTTTCTAGCCATCTTTTTAATTTTTTAATTTTTACTTTATTTTACTTTACAATACCATATTGGTTTTGCCATACATTGACATGAATCCACCATGGGTGTATATGAGATCCCAATCCTGAATCCCCCTCCCACATCCCACCCCATATCATCTCTCTGGATCATCCCCGTGTACCAGCCCCAAGCATCCTGTATCCTGTATCGAACATAGNGCATTTATTGCTTGTAGACTTTTGGATCACAGCCATTCTGACTGGTGTGAAATGGTATCTCATTGTGGTCTTGATTTGCATTTCTCTGATAATGAGTGATGTTGAGCATCTTTTCATGTGTTTGTTAGCCATCTGTATGTCTTCTTTGGAGAAATGTCTGTTTAGTTCTTTGGCCCATTTTTTGATTGGGTCGTTTATTTTTCTGGAATTGAGCTGCATGAGTTGCTTGTATATTTTTGAGATTAGTTGTTTGTCAGTTGCTTCATTTGCTATTGTTTTCTCCCATTCAGAAGGCTGTCTTTTTACCTTGCTTATAGTTTCCTTTGTTGTGCAGAAGCTTTTAATTTTAATTATGGAGGTTCCTTAAAAAAAACTATAAGTAGAGTTACCATGTGATTCAGCAATCCTACTCCTGGGCATATATCCAGACAAACTAATTTGAAAAGATAAACACACCCCAGTGTTCACTGCAGTACTATTTATAATAGCCAAGGCATGGAAGCAACCTAAATGTCTATCAACAGATGAATAGATACTAAGTATGCGGTGTATATATACAATACTCAGCCATAAAAAGAATGAAATAATGCCATTTGCAGCAACATGGATGGATTTAGAGATTGTCATACAAAGAGAAGTCAGACAAAGACAGATATAATATGATATCACTTATATGTGGAATCAAAAATATGATACAAATGAATTTATATCAAAACAAGAACAGATTGACAGACACAACAAACTTATGGTTACACAAGGGGGAAGGAAGGTGGTTAGGGAGGGATAAATTAGGAGTTGGGGATTAGCAGATACAAACTACTATGTACAAAATAGATAAACAACAGTGTTCCACAAGTCACCAGAGAGTGGAATAGAAGGACATGCACTCGTCTTCTCCTTCTAGAACTCCAAAATTGCAAAAACCGCTGAACAATCATTGACAGGAAAATGTTGGCTCTCACCAAAAAAAGATACTCCACGTCCAAGGGCAAAGGAGAAGCCCCAACCAGATGGTCAGTTCAGTTCAGTTCAGTCGCTCAGTCGTGTCCGACTTTTTGCGACCCCATGAACTGCAGCACGCCAGGCCTCTCTCTCTATCACCAGCTCCCAGAGTTCACTCAGACTCACGTCCATCGAGTCAGTGATGCCATCCAGCCATCTCATCCTCTGTCGTCCCCTTTTCCTTCTGCCCCTAATCCCTCCCAGCATCAGAGTCTTTTCCAATGAGTCAACTCTTCATGGAGGGGCAAAATCGTGTTTAGACTCAAACCCCATACCCACCAGAGATGCTTGCAGGGCTCAAACAAAACTCTGTGTGCACCAGGACCCGGAGACCCTGCAAGAGACTGGGCCAGACCTGCCTCTGCGTGTGTGAGTGTCTCCTGCAGAGCCATGGGTCAGCAGTGGCCTGCCGTGGGGACAGGGGGTCTGGCTGCAGCAGACCTGGGAGGAGCAGCATGTGGCCTAAGTCATCTTGGAGGAGTCGCCATCAGCACCACCACAGAGCCGCCAAGTAGCAGAGCCACAAACTGGAGAGACATTATACCAAAGAAGTTCTCACACTGTTGCGAAAGTTCTAAGGCCCACAACAGATTTCCCAACCAGGAGATATGGCAAAGGGACTGAGAACCCCCAGGGCATTTGATTTTGAAGGCCAGTGGGATTTCATTATAGAACTTCCATAGGACTGGGGAAACAGACTCTTGGAGCACACAAACAAAACCTTGTGCACCAGGACCCAGGAGAAAGGGGAGTGATCCCACAAGAGACTAACCCAGATTTGCTGGTGAGTGTCCAGGAGTCTCTGGCAAAGGTGTGGGTCGACAGTGGCCTTCTGTGAGGTTGGGGCACTGAATTCAACAGTCCTGGGAGCTGCAGTGTGCTGGCATAAGTCCTTTTGAAGGAGGTTGCCATTAATGCCATTACCCCATACCATAGTACCCCTACCTGAGGCCAAACTACAGGGAGGGACATAGCCCCACTCATCTACAGAAAATTGGATTAAAGATTTATTGAACATGGCTCCACCCATCAGACCAAGACCCAGATTCCCCCATAGCCAGTCCCACCCATCAGGAAGCCTCTTATCCTTATCCATCAGAGGGCAGACAGAATGGAAACCATAATTACAGAAAACTAACCAAACTGATCACATGGATTACACCCTTGTCTAACTCAGTAAAACTATGAGCCATGCCATGTAGGGCCACACAAAAAGGACGGGTCATGGTGGAGAGTTCTGACAAAACATGGTCCACTGGAGAAGAGAATAGCAAACTACCTCAGTATTCTTGCCCTGAGAATGCCAGGAACAGTATTAGAGGCAAAAAGATATGACACTGGAGGATGAACTCCCCAGGTCAGCAGGTGCCCAATATGCTACTGGAGAAAAGCAAAGAAATAGCTCCAGAAGGAATGAAGAGGCTGAGTCAAAGCGAAACAATGCTCAGATGTGGATGTGACTGGTGATGAAAGTACAGTCTGATGATGTAAAGAACAATATTGCACAGGAACCTGGAATGTTAGGTCCATGAATCAAGCTAAATTGGAAGTGATCAAATAGGAGATGGCAAGAGTGAATATCAGCGTTTTAGGAATTAGTGAACTAAAATGGATCAGAATGGGCAAATTTAATTCAGATGACCATTATATCTACTACTGTGGGCAAGAATCCCTAGAAGAAATGAGCAGCCTTCATAGTCAACAGAAGAGTCTGAAATGCAGTACTTGGGTGCAATCTCAAAAATGACAGCATGATCTCTGTTTGTTTCCAAGGCAAACCATTCAACATCACAGTAATCCAAGTCTATTCCCCAATCACTAATGCCAAAGAAGCTGAAGTTGAATGATCTATGAAGACCTACAAGATTTCCTAGAACTAACACCAAAAAAGATGTCATTTTCATCATAGGGGACTGGAAAGCAAAAGTAGGAAGTCAAGAGATACCTGGAGTAACAGGCAAGGCCTTGGAGTACAAAATAAAGCAGGGAAAAGCCTAACAGAGTTTTGCCAAGAGTCATAGCAAACACTTTCTTCCAACAATACAAGAGATGGCTCTACACATGGATAATACAAGATGGTTAATACTGAAATCAGACTGATTATTTTCTTTGCAGCTGAAGATGAAGAAGCCCTATATCATCAGGAAAAACAGGACCAGGAGCTGACTGTGGCTCAAATCATGATCATGAACTCCTTATTGCAAAATTCAGACTTAAATTGAATAAAGTAGGAAAACCACTAGACCATTCAGGTATATAGTAGAAGTGACAAAAAGATTCAAAGGATTAGATTTGATAGATGGAGTGCCCAAAGAACTATGGATGGGGTTCATAACATTGTACAGGAGGCAGTGATCAAAACCATCCCCAAGAAAAAGAACTGCAAAAAGGCAAAATGGTTGTCTTTTGTTCCAGAAAAACATCTGCTTCATTGACTACGCTAAATCCTTTGACCATGTGGATCACAACAAACTGTGGAAAATTCTTAAAGAAATGAGAGGAGGCCTTACAAATAGCTGAGAAAAGAAGAGAAGTGAAAGGCAAAGTAAAAAGGAAAGATATATCCATCTAAATGCAGAGTTCCAAAGAACAGCAAGGAGAGATAAGCAAGCCTTCCTAAGTGATCAATGCAAAAAAAATAGAGAAAAATAGTAGAATGGGAAAGACTAGAGATCTCTTCAAAAAAATTAGAGATACCGAGGGAACATTTGATGGGCACAATAAATGACAGAAACGTTATGGATCCAACAGAAGCAGAAGATATTAAGAGATGGCAAGAATACACAGAAGAAATGCACAAAAAGATCTTAATGACCTAGATAACCACGATGGTGTGATCACTCACCTAGAGCCAGACATTCTGGAGTGCAAAGTCAAGAGGGCCTTAGGAAGCATCAATATGAACAAAGCTGGTGGAGGTGATGGAATTTCAGTTGAGCTATTTCAAATCCTGAAAGATGATGCTGTGAAAGTGCTGCACTCAATATGCCAGCAAATTTGGAAAACTCAGCAGTGGCCACAGGACTGGAAAATGCCAGTTTTCATTCCAATCCCAAAGAAAAGAAATGCCAAAGAATGCTCAAATTACCACACAACTGCACTCATCTCACAACACTAGCAAAGGAATGTTCAAAATTCTCCAAGCCAGGCATCAACAGTACGTGAACTGTGAACTTCCAGATGTTCAAGTTGGGATTCAGAAAAGGTAGACGAACCAGAGATCAAATTGCCAACATCTGTTAGATCATAGAAAAAGCAAGAGAGTTCCAGAAAAACATCTGCTTCATTGACTACGCTAAATCCTTTGACCATGTGGATCACAACAAACTGTGGAAAATTCTTAAAGAAATGAGAGGAGGCCTTACAAATAGCTGAGAAAAGAAGAGAAGTGAAAGGCAAAGTAAAAAGGAAAGATATATCCATCTAAATGCAGAGTTCCAAAGAACAGCAAGGAGAGATAAGCAAGCCTTCCTAAGTGATCAATGCAAAAAAAATAGAGAAAAATAGTAGAATGGGAAAGACTAGAGATCTCTTCAAAAAAATTAGAGATACCGAGGGAACATTTGATGGGCACAATAAATGACAGAAACGTTATGGATCCAACAGAAGCAGAAGATATTAAGAGATGGCAAGAATACACAGAAGAAATGCACAAAAAGATCTTAATGACCTAGATAACCACGATGGTGTGATCACTCACCTAGAGCCAGACATTCTGGAGTGCAAAGTCAAGAGGGCCTTAGGAAGCATCAATATGAACAAAGCTGGTGGAGGTGATGGAATTTCAGTTGAGCTATTTCAAATCCTGAAAGATGATGCTGTGAAAGTGCTGCACTCAATATGCCAGCAAATTTGGAAAACTCAGCAGTGGCCACAGGACTGGAAAATGCCAGTTTTCATTCCAATCCCAAAGAAAAGAAATGCCAAAGAATGCTCAAATTACCACACAACTGCACTCATCTCACAACACTAGCAAAGGAATGTTCAAAATTCTCCAAGCCAGGCATCAACAGTACGTGAACTGTGAACTTCCAGATGTTCAAGTTGGGATTCAGAAAAGGTAGACGAACCAGAGATCAAATTGCCAACATCTGTTAGATCATAGAAAAAGCAAGAGAGTTCCAGAAAAACATCTGCTTCATTGACTACGCTAAATCCTTTGACCATGTGGATCACAACAAACTGTGGAAAATTCTTAAAGAAATGGGAATACCAGACCATTTTACCTGCTTTCTGAGAAATCTGTATGCAGGTCAAGAAGTGACAGTTAGAACTGGACATGGAACGACACATTGGTTCCAAATTGGGAAAGGAATATGTTAAGGCTGTATATTGTCACCCTGCTTATTTAACTTACATGCAGAGTACATCATGCAAAGTGCTGGACTGGTTGAAGCATAAGTTGCAATCAAGATTGCTGGGAGAAATATGAATAACCTCAGATATTCATATGATAACCACCCTTATGACAGAAAGCAAAGAGGAACTAAAGACCTTCTTGATAAAAGTGAAAGAGGAGAGTGAAAAAGCTGGCTTAAAACTGAACATTCAGAAAACTAAGATCATGGCAAATGGTCCCATAACTTCATGGCAAATAGATGGGGAAACAGTGGAAACAGTGACAGACTTTATTTTCTTGGGCTCCAAAATCACTGTGGACTGTGACTGCAACCATGAAATTAAAAGATGCTTGCTCCTTGGAAGAAAAGCTATGACAAACCTAGACAGCATATTAAAAAGCAGAGACATTACTGACAAAGATTTGTATAGTCAAAGCTATGATTTTTCCAGTAGTCATGTATAGATGTGAGAGTTGGACCATAAAGAAAGCTGAGAACCGAAGAACTGATGCTTTTGAACTGTGATGTTGGAGAAGACTCTTGGGAGTCCCTTGGATAGCAAGATCCAACCAGTCTATCCTAAAATAAATCAGTCCTGAATATTCATTGGAAGGACTGATGCTGACGCTGAAACTTCAATACTTTGGCCACCTGATGCGAAGAACTGACTTATTGGAAAAGACCCTGAGGCTGGGAAAGTTTGAAGGTAGGAGAAGGAGAAGACAGAGGATGAGATAGTTGGATGGCATCACCTACTCAATGGTTATGAGTTTGAGCAAGCTCTGGGAGTTGGTGATGGTCAGGGAAGCCTGGCGTGCTGCAATCAATGGGGTCGCAGAGTCAGACACAACTGAGCGACTGAATTGAACTGATGCTGGAGACACAAATTGAATTTTTGTTTCAGAAATAGCAAATTATACCTAAACATAAAAGTTATGTGTGTGTATCATTTTAAAATATTTCTATGTACATACATGTATATAAGATACATACATATTTTCAATCCTAACTGAAACATTTGCATTCCTTTCCTCATTCCTATTCCTTTCCTCTTTCTGTCCAGATGAGGCCCTTACCCTGCCCTCATTCACAAGGGTGCCCAGGAAGTGGCCAGAAGGGCCAGGGAAGAGCCAGGATACAGCATCAGAGGCAGAGGCAAGGGCAGGTGCTGACAGACCTGTGCTGTGGAGTGAGCTCGTGTGTTGTGTGTGTGCTATCTGCATGGGCTATAATGTGCATGTGTGCCTTATATATGGGAAGGGGGTGGAGTGGGTATAGGGTTCTGTCTATGGTATGTGCTTGTGTAGTATTTCTGGTGCCTTGTGTGACATATGTCGGGCTGGTGTGCAGACTCTCCATGCATTTGTGGTGGGGGAGAGGGGGTCTTTTGCATGTGTAGTATATATGCCTTGTATGGTGTGTGGGGTGTATTATGTGCTAGGTTGCATGGCATGTGTGGTGTATGTGATTGGTGTGTGACACATATGTTGCATGTCCTATGTGCACATTGTAGGTGGTGAGATATGAGGTGTGTGCACAGGGGGGCATGTGAATGCATGTAAAGTGGGTGTGCATGTGAGATGTGTGCACATGTTATGTGTATGTATGTGTGTGTGTGTGTGTGATATATTATGTGATGAGTGTGTGTGCTGTCTGGCAGGGGTTGAATGGTGGGTGTGCAGGGTGAATATGCTATGTGGTGTGTGTGGTGGATATGGATGGCCACTGTGTGGTGTGTGAGTGTGTGCACACTTAGGCTCCCGAGGGCAGCTATTACTCTGTCTCCCTCCAGGGCAGGCACAGACGCAGAAGGGTGCCTGCATGGTGAAGGATGTGGGGGGTACAGTGGACACACAGGGGTGCACTGGCGGCCGTGGCCATGCATGCATTCAGTTTTGCAGGGTTGCTTGCATCTGAAACCCAAGCTGCCCTCTTCTGAGCATCAACCCAGGCTCAGGTGAGCAGACGACAGCTGCCCCTTGGGCCTACATCCTGACAGGGCAGGGCCGCGGGCAGTTCCCAATGCGCAGGTGCATGAGCAGTGTAGAATCTGCATGTATGGCATGGCCAGGAGGTTCCTGGGGAGAAAGTCACTGAGGCACCTTCATGCTCACTGCCCCTCCCGCCTCCCCCGCCCCATCACCACTGGGAACTGAGGCCTGAAATTACGGAACCAACTGTTGAAAGTGCAGAACAATCAACGAGTTTTTCAGATTCATTTTCTGAAATGGTTTAATCTATGCCTGAGGCCAAACATCTATTAATTAAGTAGGAACTCCGATCTCTACATTCCCAATTGGCTGCCGCAGCACTGCATGAAGGGGCTGAGGCTGTGGCTCTGGAGCAGGGCCCTCCTCCCACCCCTTTGCCTTTCTCTAGTCACAGCAAGACTGTGCTGGCTGCACATGGGCAGGAAGTGATGAAGGATGAGGTTCACACCCCGAGCACTGAGCTATCTCTGTGAAGGACGTGGAGAATCCATGAATGTCACACTGTGGAAGCAGTGCTGGTATTGATATCAATGGGCCTTTCTGGATACTTGTGGAGTTCAGTCTCCATTACAGGAGAACATTATTATGAGCACAGTTTTTCATTTATCTCAGCCTAGATGACCCTCCAACAAAATCACCAGTTTGAATCCAGTGATCCGCACACCTCCTAATATTCCAGTCATCACTGCTTTCGGCTTGCAATGTTTGGCGAGCAAAGACAGAATAACCTAGATTTCATATCAGCATCTCTGGCTAGATTGACAGGGTTATTCTGAAACTTTGCTCTTCTGTTTTACAATCTTCACTGGCAAAGCCCTGGCAAGTTTATTTTAGCCTCAGGGAGATATAAGGGGCTGCAGACCTGAGGCAGGCTTTTCCAGGCCTCCAGTTACAAACACACACGAAAACACAAAGAGCTGGACCAAGAGAGTAGAAGGAACAGAAGACACAGATATTCTGTTACAAGAGACAGCAAAGGGGGATTGTAAGCAGCAAGAGGACAAAAGAGGGGGGAGGGTGAGTAATGTTCATTTTGTCATGCCTACTAGACTGTAATTCCTCTTAGGGAAGGAGTTGATTTATATTCATTTTTGAAGGAAGTGGCAACCCACTAGAGTACTCTTGCCTGGAAAATCCCATGGATGGAGGAGCCTGATAGGCTACAGTCCATGGCATCACAAAGAGTCGGACACGACCGAGCGACTTCACTTTCACTTTATTTACCATAGCACTTGTTCAATAAATGCTTTTAACATTGCAAAAAAAAAGTAGAGAGCTGGAAACATGTCACATGCCTCTCAACATGGGAAGTCATTCTTACCGTCACATGGAGCTGTTTAAAATAAATCGTTCAGGATTTAGATGGTTAACAAAATTAACTGAATTTTCTAACATGACTTGTAAAATGTAAACCATGGCAGACAATCAGCATTCATAGTTTTGAAAAGCTCCCTTTGCTGCCAAAATGTATGACATCTAATAGCAATGGAACTGTAAATCCTGTACACAATTCGTCTGTATAAACAACACTGCAAAGCTACATAGCTGATGTTGATATCTGTCACATTAACTGTCTAATGTACAACTTCTGTTTTTGAAGGAAGCAGTCAACCTGGGGATTAAATAGGCAATATTTACAACCACATTTTTCCCACATGTGAGTTAAGTAATACTATTTTAAGAGAAGCTAAATGCTGACATCAGCCAATTTGGGATTTTTTAATTAAAAATATCATAAATGTCGCTCAGTCATGTCTGACTCTTTGTGACCCCATGGACTGTAGCCTACCAGGTTCCTCCGTCCATGGGATTTTCCAGGCAAGAATACTGGAGTGGGGTGCCATTTCCTTCTCCAATACATAAAACTACTGTATGCTTATTTTAATACTGAAGCATTGATCACTGATATCACAGTAAACAAATTCAAATCATACTTGGGAGGTTTGTTTCTGGCAATGGAGGACTAGGATGTTTCAGATCAACACACATTGGAATAACTAGAAAACATGGCAAGGTATAAGAAAGAAGCCTCTTTGATAACATCTGAGAATACAAGGGCAGTGCAGAATTTTAAGGCTAAGATCTCGGAGGAGATCAATGACAGGGGAGGTGAGACTTGCACTGAGAGTCACTTTCCCTACTGGGAGTATCACCAATGATGAGAGCAGTGGCTGAGAGGCTGAAAAGCTGGGCAGATCTTTCAACAAATCTTGATCTCGGAAGACAAAAACGGAATTCAAGGTTCACAGAGAAGAACAGACCTTGGTCAACAACCTGAGCTCTTAGTTGGGACCTGAAAGGATGACATCTCAAGAGTCAGAGTGAATTAGAAGCAGAGCAGTCATACTATGGAAATAAGTCCAACTTCAGATCACTTAAATCTCTGATTATTTTATTAAAGTAGTCTTGCATTGTTAATACCCCCATCCAAACTGCCTGAAATAAGCAAATTGAATCCTCTCTGGAAAATGATAAATTCATCCAGAGCTTAAATTTGTACCTTAAAATTTTAATATATAATCCTATATCCAGCATTTGTTAAAATGATCAGGAAGATGAGAAATTAAGACAGACAGAGAAATAACAGAACACCAAACAGCAGGAACAGAAAAACAGGAGAACTCAACAAACATATACTTTAACTATAACAAATATGTTGAAGTTAAAGAATTTTGGTAGAGAACTGGGAAATGTAAAATAAGCCAACTGGAAACTCTAGAACTGAAAAACAGAATAACTAAAAACTCAATGGGTAGGTTTGAGAGTTGACTTGGTACTCACATAAATAAAACTGATAAACTGGAAGATAGGTCAGAAGGAAAACTCCAGTCTGAAGCTCATGTGTGCGCACACACACACACACATATGCACACAAACAGAGCAGGGGCAGGAGGGTTGTGAATAAGGAAATAAGTGTAAATCTATAAGCATAAGCACAGGCAAGGAGCATCGTATCCAAAATACGTGTAACGGAGTCCCAGAAAGAAAAAATAGTTTAAAAAAGATATTGAGAGAATTTTCTAACCTTCATGAAAGAGATCAAGCCACAGATTCAGAAATGACATCTGTCTACAATGTGGGAGACCCAGGTTCAATCCCTGGGTTGGGAAGATCCCCTGGAAAAGGGAATGGCTGCCCACTCCAGTATTCTTGCCTGGCAAATTCCATGGACAGAGGAGGCTGGTGGGCTACAGTCCATGAGGTCACAGAGTCGGACACAACTAAGTGACTAACACACATGTGAACCCCAAAGAAATGCTGGAAATCTATAAGGAAGAACAGAATTTTAGAGCCAGGAAGAGGAAAAAAAGAGACATATTACCTTCAAATGAGCAATAAGGAGATACACAATTGACTCCTTAATGGAATAATGAATGCCAAAAGAAGATGGAATGACATATTCAAAGGGCTTAAAGGAAACAAATGACAGTCTAGATCCCTGTATCTTGTAAAAATTTTCCTCCAAGGTAAAAGCAAAATTTTAAAAAATCCAGGTAAAGTCTGACAGCATTTATTGCCAGTGTACCACACTCAGGAAAATACTTAAGGGGGTTCTTTAGACAGAAGGAAATAATCCCAGATGGGAGCCCAGAGGTCCAGGAAAGAATAAAAAGCAGTGGAAAGTTTCTAAAATGTCTAAGTAGGTACTGATTCCACAGAGAATGATGCTTGCTTTATGGGGTTTAAAATGGAATCAAATTATGGGACAGAATTAGCACAAAAGTCAGGAGGGGGTAAATGGAATTAAATTCTAAGTTCCATGAACTATCTGCAGTGTGGCAGAGGCACTAATTTAAGGGGGAACTCTGTTTTCAAGTATGCATGTTATAATCTCTATAGTAACTGCTAAAAAATACTGAGGGATTCATGGCTAAGAAATCAGAAAGTGAAAAATAAATAATAAACATCTTGATTTACACAAAATAAGTCAAGAAGGATGAAAAAATGGAACAAAGAACAGATAGGAAAAACAGTGTGATGGACCAACACAATCCTGTAAAGCAATTATCCTCCTAACTGAAAAACAGAATAACTAAAAACTCAATGGGTAGGTTTGAGAGTTGACTTGGTACTCACATAAATAAAACTGATAAACTGGAAGATAGGTCAGAAGGAAAACTCCAGTCTGAAGCTCATGTGTGCGCACACACACACACACATATGCACACAAACAGAGCAGGGGCAGGAGGGTTGTGAATAAGGAAATAAGTGTAAATCTATAAGCATAAGCACAGGCAAGGAGCATCGTATCCAAAATACGTGTAACGGAGTCCCAGAAAGAAAAAATAGTTTAAAAAAGATATTGAGAGAATTTTCTAACCTTCATGAAAGAGATCAAGCCACAGATTCAGAAATGACATCTGTCTACAATGTGGGAGACCCAGGTTCAATCCCTGGGTTGGGAAGATCCCCTGGAAAAGGGAATGGCTGCCCACTCCAGTATTCTTGCCTGGCAAATTCCATGGACAGAGGAGGCTGGTGGGCTACAGTCCATGAGGTCACAGAGTCGGACACAACTAAGTGACTAACACACATGTGAACCCCAAAGAAATGCTGGAAATCTATAAGGAAGAACAGAATTTTAGAGCCAGGAAGAGGAAAAAAAGAGACATATTACCTTCAAATGAGCAATAAGGAGATACACAATTGACTCCTTAATGGAATAATGAATGCCAAAAGAAGATGGAATGACATATTCAAAGGGCTTAAAGGAAACAAATGACAGTCTAGATCCCTGTATCTTGTAAAAATTTTCCTCCAAGGTAAAAGCAAAATTTTAAAAAATCCAGGTAAAGTCTGACAGCATTTATTGCCAGTGTACCACACTCAGGAAAATACTTAAGGGGGTTCTTTAGACAGAAGGAAATAATCCCAGATGGGAGCCCAGAGGTCCAGGAAAGAATAAAAAGCAGTGGAAAGTTTCTAAAATGTCTAAGTAGGTACTGATTCCACAGAGAATGATGCTTGCTTTATGGGGTTTAAAATGGAATCAAATTATGGGACAGAATTAGCACAAAAGTCAGGAGGGGGTAAATGGAATTAAATTCTAAGTTCCATGAACTATCTGCAGTGTGGCAGAGGCACTAATTTAAGGGGGAACTCTGTTTTCAAGTATGCATGTTATAATCTCTATAGTAACTGCTAAAAAATACTGAGGGATTCATGGCTAAGAAATCAGAAAGTGAAAAATAAATAATAAACATCTTGATTTACACAAAATAAGTCAAGAAGGATGAAAAAATGGAACAAAGAACAGATAGGAAAAACAGTGTGATGGACCAACACAATCCTGTAAAGCAATTATCCTCCAAAAACAATAAAAATTTAAAAAGTGCAATATTAGATCTATAACCAAATATATCAGTTATCACATTCAATGTGGGTAAACTAAGTACTCCATGTTATAGATAGATTATCAGCCTGAATAAAAAAAAACTAATTATATATTGCTTAGAAGAACTACATCTTAAATACAAGGTGTCAGGATGGTTAAAAGTAAAAAGAAAAACACATAGTGCCAACACTAACCAAATGAATACAGAAATACTCATTTTGGGAAAGCAGACTTTAAAGAAAATAAAATTTTAATAAAGTTAGAAGAAAAAGTGTTGATTATGACAATGGAGTCACTGTCCAACAGGAAGATGTAACAAGATTAAATGTGCTTAACCTCAAAGGATATAAAGCAAAAGCCAAAAGAAAATAAAGGAGAAACATACACATCCACAATCACAGTTGGAGGTTTGAACAGGTGCTTTCAGTAACTGATAGAACAAGCAGATGAAAATAGCATAGATTTAAGTGCACCCTAGAGCTGACTCCTCAGCCATGGGGGTCCCACGGCTCACACTGCAGACATGTGGCTCCAGTGTTTCAGTGTCCACCTTTTTGGTGTGAGGGATGAAGACTTAGGGCCTGGCACCTCTGGCTACTCTTCTTTTCACTGTCTATATAGGTAAAAAACCTGAATCCAAAGGTGGTTTGTGTATCTTTACTAGCTGAATTAGTGCTTGCCCTTGCCTTGTTTTGTATGTGTGTTAGAAATTAGTGACAAAATATAAACAGAAAAATCCTCAAAAGCTTGTCAGTTTAGCAGAAATGTCTAACCTAGCCTTCAATATTAATATTTGAAAAGGCTAAACTGAACATCAATAATCTAAGTTGGGTGTTGGCAAATTGTAGCCTGCAGGCCAATACCAGCCTGCCTGTTTTTGTGCAGTGCACAGGATAAGAACAGCTTTTACATTTTTAAATAGTTAAAAAAAAGAATATGTAACAGAGACTGTACACAGCTTGCAAAGCCTAGTGTGTTTATTATCTGTCCTTTTGCAGAAAAGTTTGCCCACCCTGACTCAAGTATACATATTAACTGGTTAAAAAGAATAGCAATTTTAACCAATAGATAAGAAGGAGGAAAAAAGGGACAAAGAACAGTTAAAGAAAAATCAGTGAGATGATAGATCTATAACCAAATATAGTAAGCATTTATAAAGGTAAGATCAGAGCTTCATGAAATAGACAAATAACAATAGAAAGAATTAATAAAGCCAAAAGGTTGTTCTTTGGAAAGACTTAATAGCCCTGGAAAGCTGGATCTACCTCTATCTCCATATCTATCTCTATATCTGTCTCTGTCTCAGTCTCTATTTCTTTTTCAGTCTCTCTCTCCATCTCTATCTATATGCAAAAGAAGTCAGACATACAAGAATATATACTGTATGATTACATGTATACAAAGTTCAAGAATGAAAAACAAACAAATCTAAGAGAAACCACAGTTGTGGTTGCCTTTGGAGAGAAGGAAGGTTAGTGAAAGGAGCGGGGAGGAAAGGGACTTCTGGGCATCTGGTAATATTGTAGTTTTTTATTTCTGTCAGTGATGATTATAGGTGATGAATTATGAGAATTCATTAGGCTCTAAACTTATACTTTTTGTAATTTATATGTGCATACAATACTTCAATAAGAAAATTTAGAACATTTTTTTTTGTTTTAAATTGCAAATACTTTGCAATTGACTTTGTACCAGGTTTTGTGCAATGTCATATGTTAGGTTGTTACTCAGAATACATCTGGTTTTAAAAGCATCCAGGGATAGAAACTAGATGAAGAGGAGATAGAAAGGCTTTTCACTGAATACCATTTTGTCCCTCCTGGGGTTGTAATGTGTGCATGTTTTATTAAAACTAAATGAACTATTAAAAAGTGGGAAAAAGTTATTAATATATAACAAAATGTAAATAGAATATTTATAAGTATAGATATAAAAATATAAATAAGTACATAGTTTTATACACTTGTCACTTTTAAATTAGTCTATTATGATTCACAGAGAAGGCAATGTCACCCCACTCCAGTACTCTTGCCTGGAAAATCCCATGGATGGAGGAGCCTGGAAGGCTACAGTCCATGGGGTCGCTGAGGGTCGGACACGACTGAGCGACTTCACTTTCACTTTTCACTTTCTTGCATTGGAGAAGAAAATGGCAACGCACTCCAGTGTTCTTGCCTGGAGAATCCCAGGGACGGGGGAACCTGGTGGGCTGCCGTCTATGGGGTCACACAGAGTCGGACATGACTGAAGTGACTTAGCAGCAGCAGCAGCATTATGATTCACTGTTAGTCCAAAGTTAATACCAAATTAAAAGCAGTGGTACTTATTCTTATGAGCCTGATTATTATCACCAAAATAATTCAGGCAAGGAGAGCGAAGTGTGCCAACAGTTCCTAGATCATGGAATAAGCATTAACATTTCACAACAAACAGTTAGAGGAAGAGCCATGACTAATAAGGCAAATGACATACAGGTGATAGAATAAAACTTCCTAAATATCAGGAAACAAACAGAAAATGAATCTGAAACTGGTCTTTTCCAAGGGTTTATCAGTAGTACATCAGGATTGTCCCAGATGGACTTTGACGCATCTAGTGGTGAAGGGCATAAAACTTCAATTTGTATAAAGCATTGATAACCACCCTCTACCTGGGCCCTTATGTACTTGGTGCTGTACATGTATGATTTCATTTAATCACACCACCATTTTATATCTGCAGAAACTGAGGCCCATATTTAAACCCCTTGGTCCAATGATTCCAGAAAGCCAGGAAGTGGTAGACTAGAACTTGGACACAGGATGGCCAGCTTCACAGAAACACTTCAGCTGATTGATTCTCCAATCAGCCCAGGCAACAATTTCCCTCCCTTGTCAGTAGCTGCTTCTACCTTTTCCATGTGTGGTAGCCAGACTCCAAAACAGCCCCCAGAGATCCCAGCTACTGTTACTCACACCTTTGTTTTGTCTCCTCCACATTCTACCAGAGTTGGTTTGTGTGTGCCCAGATATGGCAGAAGTGATAGGATAATGTGGGTTTTGTCTCGATTCCCTCTTTCCCTCCATCCCTTTCCCTCTGTCTCTCAATCAACTCATATCTTATAAGGATATTCAGGCACATAGTGAGACATTGAGGTCCCCTGCCAAGCTTCAGTGAAGACTGGAGACCCGCTGGCTACCATATGAGGATCCTGGAACAGATCCCCCAATCTCAGTCAAGCTTCAGGTGATGCAGCTACAACTTGACTGTAATCTCATGAAAGATGGAACCAGAACCACACAGCTAAGTCACTTCTGGGTTCTCAGTCCTCTGAAACGGCATGTGAAGATATATGAAAGGTAGTTTAAGTTGCTAAATAATGGGATGATTCAGTAATGTAGCAATACAAAAAAAATTCACCATGACATCAGACTTTGATGACATAAATATTACTGATTTTAAGTAATACAAGAAGTGCTGCAAGATATTACTACCTGTGCACCAGAATGGCTGAAGTAAAGAAGATGACAACACCAAAGATTGTTCATTAAGATTATAGAGCAACTGGAACTGTTATACACTGTTACAGTGGAAGTATAAAACCATACCAACACTATATGAAAAGGTCCTGCAGTTTCTCTAAAACTGAACACACGCCACCTATGATCCAGTTATAGCTATGATCCTAGATATCTACTCTCATGTATTTATCCAAGAAAAATGAAACCACATATCCATAAAAAGACATATAACCTTCTGAAACTGAACCAGGAAGAAATAGAAAATCTTAACAGACCCATCACAAGCACAGAAATTGAAACTGTAATAAAAAATCTTCCAACAAACAAAAACCTAGGACCAGATAGCTTCACAGGTGAATTCTACCAAAAATTTAGAGAAGAGCTAACACCTATCCTACTCAAACTCTTCCAGAAAATTGCAGAGGAAGCTAAACTCCTAAACTCATTCTATGAGGCCACCATCACTCTAATACCAAAACCAAAGATGCCACAAAAAAAAAAA
>SJYT01069956.1:179411-242987 GCA_006410635.1 Cephalophus harveyi | reverse complement strand
AAAATAGAAATCAAATACAAGAAGAAAACTGGAAAATTCACAAATATGTGGAGATTAAAATACATATTCCTGAACAATCAATGAGTAAAAGAAGAAACCAAAAGGGAAAAAAAAATCTTGAAACAAATGAAAATGGAAACACAACACAGAACAAAACACGTTTTGCTATAAATGCAGTTCTATGAGGGACCTTTTTAATGATAAGTGCTTAAATTAAGAAAAAAGAAAGATCTCAATGGAATTGCCAAACTTTATACCTCAAGGAACTAGAAAAGGAATAAAACTAAATCCATAGTAAAAGGAAAGAAAGCAAATATCATAGTAGAAATAAAATATAAAGCAGAAAAACAATAGAAAAATAAATGTAACTTAGAGATTTTTTTTGAAAAGATAAACAAAACAGATGAATCCTTAGTTAGACTATTTAATTTATATGCAGAGTTCATCATGAGAAATGCTGGGCTGGATGAAGCACAAGCTGGAATCAAGATTGCCAGGAGAAATATCAGTAACCTCAGATATGCAGATAACACCTCCCTTGTGGCAGAAAGTGAAGAGGAACTGAAGAGACTCTTGATGAAAGTGAAAGAGGAGAGTGAAAAAGCTGACTTAAAACTCAACATTCAGAAAATTAAGATCATGGCATCTGATCCCATCACTTCATGGCAAATAGATGTGGAAACAGTGACAAACATTATTTTTGGGGGGCTCCAAAATCACTGTGGACTGTGACTGTAGCCATGAAATTAAAAGACACTTGCTCCTTGGAAGAAAAGCTATGATCAACCTAGACAGCATATTAAAAAGCAGAGACATTACATTGCCAACAAAGGTCCGTCTATAGTCAAAGCTATGGTTTTTCCAGGAGTCATGTATGGATGTGAGAGATGGACTATAAAGGAGGCTTAGCACCGAAGAATTGATGCTTTTGAACTGTCGTGTTGGAGAAGACTTTTGAGAGTCCCTTGGACAGCAAGGAGATCCAACCAGTCCATCCTAAAGGAAATCAGTCCTGAATATTCATTGGAAGGACTAATGCTGAAGCTGAAAACTCCAATACTTTGGCCACCTGATATGAAGAACTGACTCATTTGAAAAGACCCTGATGTTGGGAAAGATTGAAGGCAGGAGGAGAAGGGGATGATGGAGGATGAGATGGTTGGATGGAATCACCGGCTCAATGAACATGAGTTTGAGTAAACTCTGGGAGTGGGTGATGGACAGGGAACCGGAAGCCTGTCCATGGGGTCGCAAAGAGTCAAACATGACTGAGTGACTGAAATGAGCTGAACTGAAAAAAAGAGAAAACTTAAATAAATAAAATTATAAGTTAAAGAGGACACATTACAACTGAGACCACAGAAATACAAAGGATCATAAGAGGCTGCTATGAGCAATATATGCCAACAAATTGGACAACCTAAAGGAAATGGAAAAATTCCTAGAAACATAAAACTTACTGAGACTTAATCATGAAGAAATAGAAAATCTGAATAGACTAACTGCTAGCAAGGAGAGACTGAATTAATCAAAAGCCTCCCAACACAGAAAAGTCCAAGACTAGATGGTCTCACTCACAAATTCTAGCAAACATTTAATGTAGAATTAATCCTTCTCTATCTCTTCCAAAAAAACAGAGGAAGAAGGAATACTTTCAAAATCATTTTATCAAACCATCATTACCCTGATACCCAAACTAGACAAAGATACTACAAGAAAAGAATGTTTTTGACCAACATCCCTGATAAACATAAATGTAAAATTCCTCAGCAAAATATTACAAAACTGAATTTAATAATACATTAAAAGGATTATACACCATGATCACGTGGGATTTATTCTAGGGATGCAAGATGTTTCAATGTCCACAAGTCAATCAATGTGATATATCACATCAATGAAACAGAGAATAAATAACATATCATGAATATCTATATCACCAATGGATCATCTCAACAAATGTAGAAAAAACCTTTGACAAAAATCAACTTCCTTTTGTGACAAAGACTCTCAACAAAATGAGTGTAAACGAAACATACCTCAACATAATAAAGGCCATATAGGGGCAAGCCCACAGCTAATATCATACTCAATGGTGAAAAGCTGAAAGATTTTCCTCTAAGATCAGGAACAAGACAAGGAAGCCCACTTCCACCACTTTTATTCTGCATAGTACTGCATGTCCTAGCAGGGGTAATTAGACAAGAGAGAGAAATAAAAGGCATAAAAATCAGAAAGAAGAAGCAAAACTGTCTCTATTTGTGGATGATGTGATCTTCATAAAAAATATTATTTTATAAAGAGTGCACCAAAATGCTGTTGGACCTAATAAACAAATTCAATAAATTTCCAGGATGCAAAATTAATATACAAAAAATCAGTTGTATTTATATACACCAACAATAAATTATCAGAAAGGAAAGCTATAATAGCATCAAAAAAACAACAAAATATTTAGGAATAAATTTAACCACACAGGTGAAAGATCTGTACACATAAAGCTATAAGACTTTGATGAAAGAAACTGAAAAAGACACAAATAAATGGAAAGATACTCCATTAAGTTGGGAGAATTAATACTGTTAAAATGTCTATACTTCCCAAAGCCATTTATAGATTCACTGCAATGCCTATCAAATTTACAAAGGTATTTTAACCAGAAATGGGAAAAAAAAAACTCTAAAGTTTGTATGAAATCACAAAAGACCCTGAATAGACACAATAATCCTGAGAAAGAACAAAGCTAGAGGCATCCTATTTTCTAATTTCAATCTATATTACAAAATTATAGTATTAAGAACAGCATGATACTGGCATAAATACATACATATAGATTAGTGGAATAGAATAGAGAGCCCCAGAACTAAACCTACACATACAGGTCAACTAATTTCAACAGGGGTACCAAGAATATACACTGGGGAAAGGACAGTTTCTTCAATAAATGGTACTGGGAAAACTGGACATGTAAAAGGATGAAACGGGACCATCACCTTACACCAAACACAAAAATCAGCTAGAATGAATTAAAGACAGAAATGCAAAGACCGGAAGCCGTAAAACTCTCAGAAGGAAATTAGAGAGTATCTCTGACATCTGTGATGGCGATAATTTTTAGGTTTGACATGAAAAGTAAAAATAAACAAGTGGGACTACATTGAACTACAAAACTACACAGCAAAGGAAACATCAGCAAAATAAAAAAGCAACCTACGGAATGGGAGAAAATGTTTGTAAACCATAGGAGTTAATATTCAAGTCAGGAGCAAAAAACTCCAAATAATCCCATTTTTAAAATGTGCAAAGGGCCGAACAGACATTTTTCCAAAGAAGACATAAAAATGGCCAATAAATATATCAAAATGTGCTTGACTTTACTAATCATCAGAACTGTGAATTAAAATCATGAGATATCACTTCATACCAACAAATGCTGGCAAGGATATGAAAAAAGATAACACTTATCCGTTGGTGGTAGGAATGTAAATGTAAATGGTGGTTTTCCGTACTATGGAAAACAGTATGGAGGTTTCTCAAAAAATTAAAAATTGAAGTACCATATGATCCAGCAATCCCACTTCTGAGTATTTATCCTATGGAGACAAAACCATTATCTCCAAGAGATAGCTGTACTCCTGTGTTCATTGCAGCATTTATTCATAATAGCCAAGGGATGGAAATAACACAAATGTCCATTAGTGTCCATTTGTGTTAATGTCCATATAATATAATACTATCCAGAGCTAAAAATGAAGGAAATCATGTCATTTGCAACAATATAGATGAAATTACAGAGCATTATGAGATGGCTGGATGGCATCACCAACTCGATGTACATGAGTTTGGGTGAACTCTGGGAGTTGGTGATGGACAGGGAGGCCTGGCATGCTGTGATTCATGGGGTCGCAAAGAGTAGGACACGACTGAGTGACTGAACTGAACTGACTGAGAGGGCATTATGCTAAGTGATCTAAGCCAGACAAAGGCAAATAATGTATGATCTCACTTATATACGGAATCTTTAAAAAAAAAAAATGTTGAACTTATAGGAATGGAAAGTAGAGAAGTGGTTCCTGGGGCTGGTAGGTGAGGGAAATAGGGAGAGGTTGATAAAAGGGTACAAACTTTCCACTATAAGATGAAAAAGGTCTGAGGAGCTAAAGTATAATGTGGTTGCTACAGTTGATAACACTGTATTGTATAACTGAAATTTGCTAAGACGGCAGAGACATTATCTTGCCGACTAAGGTCCGTCTAGTCAAGGCTATGGTTTTTCCAGTGGTCATGTATGGATGTGAGAGTTGGACTGTGAAGAAGGCTGAGTGCCGAAGAATTGATGCTTTTGAACTATGGTGTTGGAGAAGACTCTTGAGAGTTCCTTGGACTGCAAGGAGATCCAACCAGTCCATTCTGAAGGAGATCAGCCCTGGGATTTCTTTGGAAGGAATGATGCTAAAGCTGAAACTCCAGTACTTTGGCCACCTCATGTGAAGAGTTGACTCATTGGAAAAGACTGATGCTGGGAGGGATTGGGGGCAGGAGGAGAAGGGGACGACAGAGGATGAGATGGCTGGATGGCAACACCGCCCCGATGGACGTGAATCTGAGTGAACTCCGGGAGTTGGTGATGGACAGGGAGGCCTAACGTGCTGCAATTCATGGGCTCGCAAAGAGTTGGACACGACTGAGCGACTGAACTGAACTGAAGAGGGTAGAACATAGATGTTCTCACAAAAAAAGGAAAAAAGCAGTTGAAGGATGTGTTAATTAACTTGGTAAGGAAATACTTTCACAGTATATACATATATCAGTTTACCAAGTATGCACTTTAAGTATCTTGTAATTTTGTCAGTTGCTGCTGCTGCTAAGTTGTTTCAGTTGTGTTCGACTCTGTGTAACCCCATAGACAGCAGCCCACCAGGCTCCCCTATCCCTGGGATTCTCCAGGCAAGAACACTGGAGTGGGTTGCCATTTCCTTCTCCAATGCATGAAAGTGAAAAGTGAAAGTGAAGTTGCTCAGTCATGTCCAACTCTTCGCGACCCCATGGACTGCAGCCCACCAGGCTCCTCCGTCCATGGGATTTTCCAGGCAAGAGTGTTGGAGTGGGGTGCCATCACCTTCTCCAATTTTGTCAGTTAGATCTCAACAAAGCTGGAAAAAGAACTTTGTCTAACCTAAGGCCATTAAAATTTTCTCCTATTCATTTTTTGTAATTTGTTTTTCAGGTTTAGGTGTTACCTTTAGATCTATCACCCATTTTGAAGTAATTTTTATATATGTATGCAGTATAAATAAAAGTGAGGTTTTTTTTACATGAGTATGCAATCATTTCACCATCATTTGTTGAAAAGATTACTTTTTCTGCACTAAATTGTCTGTTTCTTTATTGGATTTCAGGAGTCAATATATGTGAGCTATTGATATTTCTTGACTCACCAATGTTTCATTGATGTATTTCTCTATATTTATGCCAGTTCCACCCTCATTTGATTATAAACTATCATAATGAGTTTTAACAACAAATATGGTTAGCCTATAACTTTGTTCTAAATTTTCAAAGTTTTTTTTTTTTTAATTCTAGGTTCCTGCATTTCTCTTTGAATATTAAAGTAGCCTGCCAAGTTTTTCAAGAAAATGCCTGCTGAGATTTTTTTCCATTCTACTGTTCTTTAATTTAAATATTAAAAGAAAAATTTTTACAATGTTGCATTAGTTTCTGCCATACAACACCACAAATGAACCATAATTATACATATATCCCCTTCCTCCCTAGCCTCCCTCCCCTCCCCGATCCCATCCCTCCAGGTCATCACAGAGCACCAGACTGGGCTCCCTGTGCTACAGAGCAACTTCTCACCAGCTATCCATCTTACCCCCGATAGTGTACATATATGCTGATGCTACTTTCTCCATTTGTCCCACTCTTTCCCTCCCCCACTGTGTCTACACATTCTGTACATTTGCATCTCCATTCCTTCCCTGCAAATAGGTTCATCGATATCATTTTTCTAGATTCCATATACATGTGTTAAAACACTATATTTGTTTTTCTCTTTCTGACTTACTTCACTCTGTATAACAAGCTCTAGGTTCATGCACCTCACTAGAACTGACTTAAATTCATTATTTCCTATGGGTGAATAATATTCCATTGTACATATGTACCACAGCTTCTTTATCCATTCATCTGTGGATGGATGACCAGGTTGTGTCCATGTCCTGGCTATTGTAAACAGTGCTGCTATGAACACTGAGATACAGTGTCTTTTTCAATTATGGTTTTCTTAGGTAGTGGGGTTGCTGGGTCACATGATAGATTTATTTCTAGTTTTTAAGGAGTCTCCATACTGTTCTCTGTAATGGCTGTATCAGTTTACTTTGAAACCAACAGTGTAGGAGGGTTCTCTTTTCTCCATATCCTCTTCAGCACTTACTGTTTGTAGATTTTTTGATGATGGCCATTCTGATTGGTGTAAGGTGACACCTCATTGTAATTTTGATTTGCATTTCTCTAATAATCAGTGATGTTGAGCACCTTTTCATGTGTCTATTGGCCATCTGTATGTCTTCTTTGGAGAAATGCCCTTTTAGGTCTTCAATATTTTTTGATTGGGCTGTTTGTTTTCCTAATATTGAGCTGTATAAGCTGCTTATATTTTTCTATATATTAATCTTTTGTCAGTTGTTTCATTCATAACTATTTTCTCCCATTCTGAGGGATGTTGTTTATTGTCTTCTTTTCTATGCAAAAGCTTTTCAGTTTAATTAGGTCCCATTTATTTTTGTTTATATTTCCATTACTCTAGGAGGTAGACCACAGAGGATCTTGCTGTGATTTATGTCAAGGGGTATACTGCCTATGTTTTCTTCTAAGAGCTTTGTAGCTTCTGACCTTACATTTACGTCTTTAATCCATTTTGAGTTTATTTTTGTGTATGGTGTTAGCAAGTGTTCTAGTTTCATTTGTTTGCATGTAGTTGTCCAGTTTTCCCAGCACCACTTACTGAAGCGGCTGTCTTTTGTCCATTGTAGATTCCTTATCTTTTGTCAAAGATAAAGTGCCCATAGGTGTGTTAAGTTTTCTGCTGAGATTTTGAGTGGGATTGTACTGAGTTTAAGATCAATTAGGAGAGAATGAACAATATTGAGATGCCATGGATGTGCAACATCTCTTCATTTAGGTCTTTAATTTCTCTAAGCAATGTGTTATAGTCTCAGCGGTAAGTCTTACACACTGCTGTCAGGTTTATCCTTAGTATTTTATATCTTTTGATGCTATTGAAAAAGTTATTTTTCAAAATTTCAGTTTCCAATTATTCATTGCAAATATATAGAAATGGAATTTATATCTGTATATTAATCTTATATCCTGCAACACTGCTGAATTCACTTAATAGTTGCAGAAATTTTTGTAATTCCACTGGATCTTATACATAGGTCATGATGCATTCTGTGACTAGAGATAGCTTACTCTTCCTTTTCAATCTGGATGGTTTTTTAAATTATATTTTGCTTGACTACACTAGCTAGAATCTCCAGGGAAATGTTGAATACAGTGGTGAGAGTTGGCATTCTTATCTTGTTCCTGGTCTTAGGTGGAAAGCATTCTTTCTTTCCCAAATATCTTGGTAGCTGTAGGGCTTTTTGTTTCCTTGTTTGCTTTGTAAATACTCTACCTTACATTGAGAAAGTGTCCTCTATACCTAGTTTTCTGAGAGTTTTTTTTTTTTTTAAGTCAGGAATGAATGTTGGATTCTGTCAAAGACTTTACATACCTACTGAGATGATCATATAGTTTTCTATGTTTTGGTTTGACAATATGGTAAATCAAATTTATTTTGAATGTTAAATTAGTTTTGCATTCTTGGAATAAAATCCACTTGGTCATGATGTATTATACTTTTTATATATTACTGAATTCAATATGCCAAAATTTTGTTTAGGGTTTTCACATTGATCTTCATAAAGACGATCTGCTCTGAGCTGTTTGGTTTTGTATCAGGGTAATGTTGGCCTCATAGAATGAAATGCTAAGTATAGCTCTTGTTTGATTTTCTGGAAGAGTTTGTATAAAACTGCTATCATTTCTTCTATGTGTGGTAGAATTTATCAGGGAAGTATCTGTGCCTGCTGTTCTCTTTGTGTGAAGGCTTTTAACTCCAAATTAAATCACTTTAAGAGACACAGATATATCCAAATTATTTACTTTTTCTTGCATCAGCTCTGGTAGTTTGTACCTTTTATGGAATTTGTCAATTTCACCTAAGCTGTAATTACTGGTTTAAACTTGTCCATAATATTCTCTTATAAAAGTTTTAGTGTCTATACAATCTGTACTGAGGCAATTTCATTCTTTATGCTGTGAATTTATCTTCACTTTCCCTGATATCTGGCTGGAGGTTTACCAGTTTTATTGATCTCAATGAATTTACTCTTGAGTTCATTGAGTTCTCTATTGTTTTTATTATTTCTGCTCTGATCTTTATTGTTTCATTGCTTTGACTTGCTTTGGGTTTAATTTGCTCTTCTTTTGCTAGTTTTTAAGGTGGAAACTGAGGTCACTGATTTGAGACCATGCTTCTTTTCTAACAAGATTAGTGATGAAGTTCCCTCTAAGTACTGCTAGTTTCTTCATTTATTTTTTCATCCCTCACGCTCCTCTTCCAATTACACATATTTTAGACTGACTACATTTCTTCCACAGCTCACGGACACAGTTTAAATTTCTTTGATTCTACTTTTTCTGCTTCATTCTGTATAGTTTCTATTGTTGTGTCTCTATGCTTATTAATCTTTGTTTTTCCATAATATTCAATCGCTCTTAATCCCATTGAGTTAATTTCTAATCTCATGTAGCTTTCATATTTGAAAGTTTGACTTAGGTCTTTAAAAATATTTCTACACCTTTACTTAAATTTTTGAACATACAGAATACAATTTATCCACCTCTGCTGTTTTTACAACTTTTAATAACTCTTAACGTCCTGGCAGAGGAACCAGAGATCAAATTGCCAACATCCGCTGGATCATGGAAAAAGCAAGAGAGTTCCAGAAAAACATCTACTTCTGCTTTATTGACTATGCCAAAGCCTTTGACTATGTGGATCACAATAAACTGGAAAATTCTGAAAGAGATGGGAATACCAGACCACCTAACCTGCCTCTTGAGAAATCTGTACGCAGGTCAGGAAGCAACAGTTAGAACTGGACATGGGACAACAGACTGGTTCCAAATAGGAAAAGGAGTCCGTCAAGGCTGTATATTGTCACCCTGCTTATTTAACTTCTATGCAGAGTACATCATGAGAAACGCTGGACTGGAAGAAACACAAGCTGGAATCAAGATTGCCTTCATGGGGTCGCAAAGAGTCGGACATGACTGAGCGACTGAACTGAACTGAATGTCCTGTCTGATTGTCCTAACTTCTGTTTTAGCTCTGGGTTGGTTTTGATTGAATAACTTCTCACTATGGGTCATGCTTTCCCACATCTTTGGATTTCTGCTCTTTTTTTTTTTTTGCTATGCTGGCTCTTCATTGTGGTATGTGGGCTCTCGAGCTGTGGCACATAAGCGTTGTTGCTCTGTGGCATGTGGGATCTTAGTTTCCTGAACAGGGCTCAAACCCACATCCAATGGCAACCCCTGCATTGGAAGGCAAATTCTCAACTGCTGGGACACCAGGGAAGTCCCTCCCCTCTGTTAACCTTTGACTGGATGATAGATAATGTGAATTTTAGTTTGGTGCTGAATGAGTTTATATTTCAATAACTATAACTCAGTTTTGTTCTGGAATGTAGTTACATTTCTTGGAAATAATTTGATCCTTTCGGTCTCACTTACATGGTCTGTTGGGGCTTCCCTGGTGGCTCAGATGGTTAAAAAAAAAAAAAAATGCCTGCAATGCAGGAGAATTCCTGGTTCAGGAAGATCCCCTGGAGAAGAGAATGGCTACCCACTCCAGTATTCTTGCCTGGAGAATTCCATGGACAGCTACAGTCCATGGTGTCACAAAGATTCAGACATGACTGAGTGACTAAAATTTTCACTTTTTTCTCTGGTTAGGTGTGACCAGGGCAGTTTTTACTCCACAGTTAATTTACCATTACTGAGGCAAGATCCTTCTAGAAATCACACTCAGTACTTTTCCTGTTTGATCTGTTGGTACAGACACTGTTCGTGGCTCTGTGTTGGTGGTGGGCACTCTTCCTCTCATCCTAGTTGGCTCTTTCCCCAGCTGCATGTAACTTCCTCACACACATGCTGAGTAGCACAGGCAACCCTTGGCTCATTGCTGTCTTCTTCCTGTTCATCTCCTCTCTGTATTCCGATCTCCTGCACTTCCCTGACTCCCAGCTCTGACTCCTCATGATAGAGAGTTGGCCAGCTTCCATCTTGGATCCTTCTCTTCACACCACATCCTGGAAACCCTCAAGGTTGATAGATCGGCTTTCACAGATAGTAGTACCTTATGTTTCCCATCTTTCAGGGATCACTGTCTACAGTTTAGGGCCTTATTTTTTACACACTACTCTCTCCCTTTTTCTCAAGCATGAGGGTAAACCCATCTCCTAACCCATCTTGGCTGGAAGCAGAAGTTTATCAATGCTGCTTTTAAATTATTGTTATGGAAAGCTGTATAAGAATCTAGAAATACACAGAAGATTATAATGAATCTATTTGCATCTATCACCCAGTCTTTTTAAAAAATTATTTTAATTGGAGGATAATTACTTTACAATATTGTGAGGGTTTTAGCCATACATCAGCACGAATCAGCCATAGACATACCTGTGTCCTCTTTCTCCCAAACTGCCCCCACCTTCCTCCCCAACCTGCCCCTCCAGGTCATCACAGAGCATTGGCTTTGGGTTCCCTGCATCATACATCAAACTTCCACTGGCTATCTATTTTACATATGGTAATATATGTTTCAGTGCTTTTTTCTCAAATCATCCTACCCTTTCCTTCTTCTACTGAGTCCAAAAGTCTGTTCTTTATGTCTGTGTCTCCTTTGCTGCCCTGCATGTAGGATTGTCAGTACCATCTTTCTAGATTCCATATATATGCATTAATATACAATATTTGTCTTTCTCTTTCTGACTTACTTCACTCTGTATAATAGGCTCCAGATTCATCCACCTCATTAGAACTGAGTCAAATGTGTTCCTTTTTATAGTGGAGTAATATTCCTTTGTCTCTGTACCACAACTTCTTTAACCATTCATTGGCCAATGTACATCTAAGTTATTTCCATGTCCAAGCTATTGTAAACAGTGCTGCAATGAACATCGCATCACCCAGTTTTAATAAATAATCAACTGAGCTAATCATGCTTCATTTCTAATGTCACCATAGCATTACTAACTACATCACATACTCCCTTAAGAAGTCCCCCCACAAGCTGTGGGGGATGCCTCTTCAAAGCAATTCCATTTAGTCCATGTTAATGAATACATGGGGCTGGAAGCCCTGGAGTAATGTGCCTCTCAGGGGAGCAAGGTAGAACACAAAAAGGTGGGGTAGCCCAGGTGGAGATATCCTCCAGAAAGATTGCAATGGATATGGCTGGCTTTCCAGAGAGGAAGCATTTAATTTCAAGCAGCCAGTGATGGTACCTGGGGTTACAATCTTCCTTAAGGGAAAGGAAATGACAAATCCACCTAACGGATTAGCATGCCAAAAGAGAACTCACTATAGAGGGTCCTACTGGCTTGTTTATTTTCACATGTATTTAAATATACTCACTCATCTAAAGAGAAAATGTTTCCTCTCAAATGGGACCAGGCCAGAGGATATGTCTTGGAAGTCTGATCCTGGACAGGATTCTTTGGTTATTTTATTTCAAATATGTCTAATCTAATGGCAGAGCTGCACCCTTCTGGGGACAGGACAGTAGTCGGAGGAAACTGTGGTTTCATTTCAGTATTTTTACACTCACAGGAAATCCTGGCTCTGGTCAGAGGCCATCAGGCCTTCTCTTCTAATTCCCACTCAGATTCACAGTCTCCAGGCTGTTTTTTTGCTCCCCCTCAGGGATGTGGGACTTGCTCACATTAGCTCTCTAATCACACAAATTTGAAAAAAAATTAGAGCAGTTAATTTTCCTGGTAAATTAGGTGATGTGTGTTTAAGATTGGGCTTCAGATCTAGCTTGATTGAAAAGACGTTCTGGGTACATACGTGTGGTGAGTCCAGGCTTTTATTTCTTTTATTTCTCACTGTAATTAAAAGAGTGACCGTTCTGGAGTCTACTTCAGTTTCCTGGGTGTTTGGTAAGTTAGGGTGGTGCTTGGAGCCACAGTATCCTGGGCTGGCTATGGCAACTGGTGCGGCTCCAGGCAGAGGGCTTTTGGGCTCCTCCCACTTTGAAATACTCCACCTGCAGTCTTGTGGGTTCGCTGTGGGTAGATCCCATGACCAGCTGTTAGGCTAAGGACATGCTAAACACATGCTCCCCTGAGTTGCTTCCATTTCCTCCTCCATTTCTTGGGTGTATATTTTTTGAGCATTACTGCATTTTTCCAAGTAAGCAGCTGCTGTCCCCGAATAGCAGGAATATTTTCAAAGGCCAAATGTACAGGTTAATGAAATTATCTGTCAATATGACTGGCAAGTGATTGGGAGAAGCCTCTTCATAGTAGCTGGACCACCATCTGCAAATTTCCAAACAAAATATACTTTAAACCCAAGGGACTCAGGATTAGAAAAGTGTATATTTTCTCATAAACGACTCCAGAAACTTTGCTAATCAAATTACCAAGTCAACTGGTAAACATACATGCATCTTAAAATATGTGCACAGCTTCCCTATGTGTATATGTAATTTTGAGAATATGATTTAAATCACTTGCTACCATTTTCCTTAACTTTGCAAATTCCAGACTAGGGACATGTGAGATGTTAATTTCCAGTTAATGTTTGTTCTAAATGCAATCTGGCTTCTTTATTCAAGGATACTTTCCCCATGGATAGCAATGTAAGTGAGGGATGGGATTACTGAACGAACATCTTGGTAAAGCTACAAGGCCTGAAACTCACAGCTATTGTGAAAGTGTGAGTTGTTTTCTATTTAAGCAGGGAATTGACACTTTAAAAACAACTCATGTGTTTGGCCTCCCACTCGAAAAATTTTTAAACCAACTTTTAATATATGTCAAGTGACCAGACAGTGTCTGGCACATGAATGTTAGCTATTAGTTCTATTTTGTGAATAGTTCTTGTGGTCTCTTGAAGTGGTATTTTATTTGAAATGCTAATTAGTTACATCATAAAATAGGTTACTCAAACATTCCTCCAGTGACTAGTTTAAACTCTACTGATTAGACACAGCATACAAAATGCTACTACTCTCTACAAAGACACAGGAATAAATGGTGGATGATCCAGTTTTGCAGAAAAAAAATCTGATACCTAGTGTCACAGTGGATTCACATATGGTTCTGCTATGTCCTGACTGTGCAACTTCAAGGAATTTTCCTTACCTCAGTTTTCTTCCATATACAATGGGAAAGCTAAGACTTTGTTAATGTGTTGTATAGATTAATGAGACATCACATTTAAAGCACTAGTGCCTGACATAAAACAATACACCAAAAAAAGTTAACCATTGCTGTCTATGCTACTGCCCCTGTTTTAAGAACTCTTTTAAAAAAAATTATATATCTGTTTTAATTTAATCAGGAAAACTCCCTTTAGAATGAATCTATTATTTATTAGCTTTAAAAAAATTGAAATGTATCTTACAATGTTGTGTTAATTTTAAGTGTATAGCAAAGTGATTCAGTTATATACACATACACACATATATATGTACTATATATAATTTTCTTTTTCAGATTCTTTTCCAGAGAACTTCTAATTTAATGAGGAAAAAAGTATGTAATCAATTGTCAAAGAAGACACAACCACATATTTGTTGTAATAGAAGTCTACAAAGTTCTGAGGAATGGCAAGGAATAGCCAATTCATCCCAACTTCCTAGAAGCTTCTTTCCCAGGTATCCACTCTCTCATACCTCAAATCTTTGCTCAAATTTCATTTTTTTAAAGTTGGGCCTTCTCTGACAACACTAACTTAAAATTGTACCCATACCTGCATCCCCTACTACTCTCTTTAATACAGGTTTCTCAGTAGCACTAATGACTAAAATGCTATCTAACTCATTTATGCTGTTCATTGTCTGTTTCCATGTGCCTGAGGATTTCCATCTGGTTGTTGGTTCCTGGATCCACAGCAGCCAAATGACACTATCAAGGGGCCAGCATGTGCCTGGTGGTGGGGGAACACAGTGGGCAAAACTTGGGAGTGATCCCTCCTATCATGGAGCTTGTGGTCTAACTTGGAAGAGAAGTAGAATCAAGAATGAGATGAGTATGTGGGGAGTAGTGCGCAGCATGAGACACGAGTTTAAACAGAAGCACAGACGTGGATGGTGTCTGGGGAGAAGGATGGTGAAGGGATGCAGTGGGAGATGAGGTAGAAGGGATGCAGCAGGACCGGATGCTTCAGTGCCCTGTGGAGAAGTTAATTCTCTACGTGGAAGGGGTATCAGAGGAATCTGGTGAACAAAGTCATCCTCCCTGACCTTTGTTTCAGAGGGATCACTTGACCAACAAACAAAGGGCAGACCTGAGGGAAGCTAGCAGCCAGGTAAGGACACACCCTTTGACCTGGAGGCTGATTGATGTCAATTTCTTTTCCTTTGTCTCTGCCAGATTTCTATCAGCCTCTGCTGCTCTTTCGTTCTGTTGTACTGTGATTCCCATCTGAATGCAGAGTTCCAAGAAGAGCAAGGAGAGGTAAGAAAGCCTTCCTAAGTGATCAATGCAAAGAAATAGAGGAAAACAATTGAATGGGAAAGACTAGAGAGCTCTTCAAGAAAATTAGATACCAAGGGAACATTTCATGCAAAGATGGGCACAAAAAAGACAGAAACAGTATGGACCTAACAGAAGCAGAAGATATTAAGGAGAGGTGGAGAATACACAGAAGAACTACACAAAAAAGATATTCATGACCCAGATAACCATGATGGTGTGATCATTCACCTAGAGCCAGACATCCTGGAGTGTGAGGTCAAGTGAGCCTTAGGAAGCATCACTATGAACAAAGCTAGTGGAGGTGATAGAATTCCAGCTGAGCTTTTTCAAATCTTAAAAGATGATGCTGTCAAAGTGCTGTGCTCAATATGCCAGCAAATCTGTAAAACTCAGTAGTGGTCACAGGACTGGAAAAGGTCAGTTTTCATTCCAGTCCCTAAGAAAGGCAATGTCAAAGAATGTTCAAACTACCACACAATTGCACTTGTCTCACATGTTAGCAAAGTAATGCTCAAAATTCTCCAAGCCAGGCTTCAACAGTACATGAACCAAGAACCTCCACATGTTCAAGCTGGATTTAGAAAAGGCAGAGGAACAATAGATCAAGCTGCCAACATCCTCTGGGTCACAGAAAAAGCAAGAGAATTCCAGAAAAATACCTACTTCTGCTTCATTGACTACACTAAAACCTTTGACCATGTGGATCACAGCAAACTGTGGAAAATTCTTAAAGAGATGGGAATACCAGACCACCTTACCCGCTTCCTGTAAAAAATCCAGAGAAATATGTATGCAGGTCAAGAAGCAACAGTTTTAACTGGACATGGAACAACAGACGGTTCCAAATTGGGAAAGGAGTATATCAAGGCTGTATATTGTCACCCTGCTTATTTAACTTATACACAGAGTACATCATGTGAAATGCTGGGCTGGATGAAGCACAAGCTGAAATCAAGACTGCCAGGAGAAATATCAATAATCTCAGATATGTAGATGACACCACCCTTATGGCAGAAAGTGAAGAGGAACTGAAGGGCCTCTTAATAAAAATGAAAGAGGAGCATGAAAAAACTGGCTTAAAACTCAACATTCAAAAAAACGAAGATCACGGCATCTGGTTCCATCACTTCATGGCAAGTAGATGGGGAAAACATAGAGACAGTGACAGACTATATTTTGGGGCTTCAAAATCACTGCAGATGGTGACTGCAGCCATGTAATTAAAAGATGCTTGCTCCTTGGAAGAAAAGCTATGACCAACCTAGATAGCATATTAAAAAGCAGAGACATTACTTTGCTGACGAAGTTCCATATAGTCATAGCTATGGTTTTCCCAGTAGTCATGTATGGATGTGAGAGATGGACCATAAAGAAAGCTGAGCATGGAAGAATTGATGCTTTAGAACTGTGACATTGGAGAAGACTTTTGAGAGTCCCTTGAACTGCACAGAGATCAAACCAGTCCATCCTAAAGGAAACCAGCCCTGAATATTCATTGGAAGGACTGATGCTGAAACTGAAGCTCCAATACTTTGGCCACCTGATGCGAAGAACTGACTCATTGGAAAAGATCCTGATGCCTAGAAAGATCAAAGGCAATAGCAGAAGGGAACGACGGAGGATGAGATGGTTGGATGGCATCACTGACTTGATGGACATGAGTTTGAGCAAGCTCCAGGAGCTGGTAATGGACTGGGAAGCCTGGTGTGCTACAGTCCGTGGGGTCGCAAAGAGTTGGACGTGACTGAGTGACTGAAATGGACGACTGATCTGCTACTGCTTCCCTCTGTCATTCTGTGATTCCCGTTCTTGTATGTTTTTAACTTTTCTTTAAAAATTGTATTTTATTTTTAATTGGAGGATAATTACAATATTGTGATGATTTCTGTCATACATCAACATGAATCAGCCACAAACATACACACGTCCCCTCCTCTTAAACCTCCCTCCTACCTCCCTCCCCATCCCACCCCTCTAGGTTGTCACAGAACATCAGCTTTGGATTCCCTACATCATACAGCAAATATCCATGGCTATCTATTTTACATATGGTAATGTATATGTCTTGATGCTACTCTCTCGAGTCTTCCTACCCTCTCCCTCCTCCATGGTGACCAAGAAGTCTGTGTCTTCTTTGTTGCCCGGCAAATAGGATCATCAGTACCATCTTTCTAGATTCCATATATATGCATTAATACACAATATTTGTCTTTTCTTTCTGACTTACTTCACTCTGTATAACAGGCTCTTGGTTCACCCATCTCATTAGAACTGTGTTCAAATGTGTTCTCTTTTATATCCAAGTAATATTCCATGAACTTTTTATTTTGAAATTAATTAATTAAACACACACAAATAGTTGGTTTTCTTTCACTTACTCTTTTTTAAAAATTGAAGTATAGTTGATTTACAAAGTTGTTTGAGTTTCAGGTGTACAGCAAAGTGATTGAACTATACATACATACATAATATGTATCTATATATACATTCTTTTTCAAATTCTTTCCCCTTATAGGTTATTATAAAATAATGAGTATAGTTCCCTCTGCAATACAGTAGGTCCTTACTGGTTATCTATTTTATATTAATACATAGTAATATGTATCTATTAATGCAAAACTTCTAAATGATCCTTCTCTGACTTTCCCCTTTGGTAATCATAGGTTTGTTTTCTGTCTGTGGGTCTGTTTTTGTTTTCTAAATAAGTTAATTTGTAGCACTTTTTAAAATTCCACATAAAAGTGATATCATATGATATTTGTCTTTCTCTGTCTGGCTTATTTCACTCAGTATGATAATCTTTACGTCCATTTATGTTGTTGCCAATGACATTATTTCATTTTTCTTACATGAAAATTTGAGTAATAGTCTACTGTTTACATACACCATGCCTTCTTTATTCATTCATCTGTTGATGGGCATTTAAGTTGTTTCCATGTGCTGTGTGTACTTAGTCACTCAGTCGTGTCCAACTCTTTGTGACCCCATGGACTGTAGCCCAGCAGGTTCCTCTGTCCATGAGGATTCTCTAGGCAAGAATACTGGAGTGGGTTGACATGCCCTCCTCTAGGGGACCTTTCCAACCCATGGATTGAACCAGGTCTCTTGCACTGCAGGCAGATTCTTTACTGTCTGAGCCATCAGGGAAGCCCAGGAATACTGGAGTGGGTACCCTTTCCCTTCTCCAGGGGATCTTCCCAACCCAGGAATCAAACCAGGGTCTCCTGCATTGCAGGCGATTCTTTACCAGCTGAGCTATCAGGGAAGCCCAAGTTGCTTAAAGTCACTTCATAAAAACATACAAATAGTTTAAAAAGTACTACAGAGAGGGCCCACGTACCTTTTACCTAGCTTCTGCCATCACTGAAAATTTTTTACCCTTAGAAAGGTCTGAGATGTCACAATGAAAATAGTTTGTCTTTTGAAACATTGACTTTTGGAAAATTCTTGACCCAAATAACTGACAACTTAAAGAACCCTCCATGTGCAGGGAGCCTTCTACTTGTGAAAATAGAAGATAGTTTGTAGGGTATATGATGAAAGGACACTCCATGTGTCTCTCCTACTGAAATCACCTTTTTGCCTGGATAGCATGTCTGGAGCAGTTAGTGAGGATCCAAAGAAGTAAATGTAAGCAGGCAGATTGAGGAAGAAAATCACAGAACTGGTGGCGAGTTTATCACTTTTATTTCTAGTCTCCCTGATGTGAACTCATGTAGCCCAGAACCCAGAAGTGGTCATTAGTTCCAAGGGATGACCTCTACTCTGGCTCAAGAAGTAGGAAGAGGTATCCAATGTTCAGAAAGAGTGTAGAAACCTCTTATTTATCTTTTTTTTTTCTTAACAAATTTTTTTCCTCATTTCTCTTGTGTCCTAGACCTCAAGCAATCCTGTAGAGCAATGAGAGATGGCAAGAAATCAGATTAGGAAGGCAGGGAATCTTCCTCTCCAATCAGAAGAGCTGTGAATCCCAGTGGGCGTGGTGAGCCCCACTGCTATTGCTCTCCCTCTGGCTTCTGCTCAGCTCTGAGATGGGTACAGTCAAATCAAATGTGCAAGAGTGTTGGGCAAACAGAGCTTCAGGGTGCTAGCTGTTGGGCTCCCAGAGACCCAGAACTATCAAGGCAATTATGATATGGCAGGTGGCTGAGCACCGAAGAATTGATGCTTTTGAACTGTGGTGTGGAGAAGACTCTTGAGAGTCCCTTGGACTGCAAGGAAATCCAACCAGTCCATTCTGAAGGAGATCAGCCCTGGGATTTCTTTGGAAGGAATGATGATAAAGGTGAAACTCCAGTACTTTGGCCACCTCATGCGAAGAGTTGACTCATTGGAAAAGACTCTGAAGCTGGGAAGGATTGGGGGCAGGAGGAGAAGGGGACGACAGAGAATGAGATGGTTGGATGGCATCACAGACTCGATGAACGTGAGTCTGAGTGAACTCCGGGAGATGGTGATGGACAGGGAGGCCTGGCATGCTGCGATTCATGGGGTCGCAAAGAGTCGGACACGACTGAGCAACTCAACTGACTGAATGAACTGAACTAGGAAAGCAACCCCTTAAAGTTGTTTATGAATTCTTGAGCTGCATGTGTATGGATCTGACCCTAAGTAGATTCCAGGGACCTGGAGCACTAAATATGGGGCAAACGATTGCCTAAGTCCCAGGTGTGCCACTAGGTGTACACCAGACAGATCCAATAGCACTTCTCAAAGACTCAATATTGAAACCACAATCTACAGAAGTCTTGGGGAAGTGAGGACTTGTGATCTGAACCCTACAGGGTTAGCTGCCTCCTAAAACAAAATCTGGTATAAGATTCAAACAATATCTGTTCTAAGATTCAAAAAACAACCTAAGTCTTAAAACATAATATTCCAAATGTCTAGGATACAATCCAAATTTGCTCACCATAACAAAAAACCAAGGAAATATCAACAGCAATGCTGGGATCCCACAGATATTGGAATTATTTGACCAAGACTTTAAAGCAGTTATTATATTTTCCAACAACTAAGACAGAAGAGACATTCTTGAAAAATACAGAAAGCCTCAGCAAAGAAACAGAGGTATAAAGAAGAATCAAGTGGAAATGTTAGAAATGAAAAAATTCAACAACTAAAATAAAAAATCATTGGATGGGCTCAGTAACAGAATGGAGATGACAGAGAATTCAGTAATTTTTAAGTAGATCAACAGAAGTGAATAATTGACAGAGAAAATATCAAAAAAGAAAATGATTAGAACTTTAGGGATATGTAGGACAGTAACAAAAGTTTTAACCTTTATATCATTGAAGTTCCATTAGGAGATGAAAAAAATGCACAATAGAAAATCTTTGAAGAAATAACAGCTGAAAGGCTCATTTACTATTAGAAGGCAATCAATGCAATACATTATATTAGCAGTTTAAAGAAGAGAGACAACTCAATCATATCAATTGATGTAGAAGATGCATTTGGAAAAAAAAAAAAAAAAAACTTCATAATAAAACTCTCAGCAAACTAGGAACAGAAAGGTATTTTCTTTACCTGACAAAGAACATCAACCAAACCCACTCTGCATAATGGTGAAAGATGGAAAGCTTTCCCCCTAAGATCAAGACCAAGGTAAGGATATTCCCTTTCATCATTCTTATTCAACATTTTATTGGAGGTTTTAGCTAGTGCAATAAATAGGAATAAGTGAAGAATAATTCAAGAAAAATAAATAAAAGGCATATATTGGAAAGGAAACAACATAATTGCAGAAACAGAAATTTTTAAGGAACAGACATACACACACACTTGAACAAATAACTGAGTGTAGTATAATTGTAGGATGTAAGAACAGCATGCAAAAATCAATTATATTCTTACATACTAGCAATGAACAATTAGAAAATGAACTTAAACCATATATAGAAGTTCAATCCCTCCCCAAAGATATATCTTACAAAATATGTATAGGATCTAATATGCTAAAAACTATAAACTGTTAATGAAATAACTCCAACAAGCCCTAAATAAATGGAAAATATGGCTACAATGTCATCATGGATTCAAAGACATAACATAGTTGGCAATGATTTATAGATTTACCATAATTCCAATAAAAATTTCAGCAGAAAATTTTATAGATAGAGGTAATCTAATCCTCAAGTTTATAGGGAAAGGCAAAAATACAGCCTGCTTGAAACACTTTTGAAAAAGAGAACAAAGCTGAAAGAATCATGCTGATTTTAAGATTTGCTACAAAGCTATAGTAATCAAGACAGTATAGCATTGGCAAAAGAATGGACATACTGATCAATAAAACTGAATTGACATCAATAGCTTCCTATAGATACACTTAGTTTGCTTGTGACAACTATGTAAACACAATTCAAAAGACGAAGGATAATCTTCAAAAAACGGTTTGAACAACTGGTCATCTATATGCATAAAAATGAAGCTTGCTCTAAATTTCACATGTTATACAAAAATCAGCCCCAAATGAGTCAGACATCACAACTTTTGAGTTCACACAGGAGAAAATCTTCATGACCTGGTTATGCAAAGGTTCTTAGATGCATCACTCAAAGCATAATCCATAAAAGGAAAAAATGATAAATTGGATTCCAGCAACATTAAAAACTTCTGCTCTGCCAAGAGCACTGCTAAGAAAGTGAAAGTTAAATACAGACTGGGAGAAAGTATTTACAAATCACGTATCTGACAAAGGATTTATACTCAGAATATATAATGAACTTTCAAAACTCAACTGTAAAAAAACAGCAGCCTAATTTTGCTGAGAAATTGGGAAAAGGCTTGAACAGACATTTCACCAGGGAGAATACACCAATGGAAAATAACATGAAAACAATTGAGCATCATTAGTCACTGGGGAAATTGAAACTAAAATGATGAGGAAATGACATTCTAAACCTACAATGGCTGAATTTTTTTAAAAAAGCCAATTGTGGTGAGGATGTGGAGTAGCTAGAACTCCCACATGTTTCTGGTAGAAAGATACTAAATGGTACTGCACTCTGGAAAACAGTTTGGCAATTTCTTTTAGACATATACTTACCATTTGAAATAGCAATCCCTCTGCTGTGTTTACCCTAGAAAAATTAAAACTGTTTTCACAAAAGCCCTGTCCTCAGATGTATCGCTGTCCTCAGATGTATCGTAGTTCTAGACAACTGAATGCCTCCCACAGCTGAGTGGCTAAACAGTCCATGGTCCATCTTTACAATAGGTATATCACTCAGCAAAACAAAGGAACAAACTATAGACAAGCACATCAGCTCAGATGAATCTCAAAACAATTATGCTGAGTGAAAAGAAGCCCATTTGAAAAGGTTAGGTTCTTTGTGACTCCATGTATATGGTGTTCTCAAAAGAGACAACCAAAGTGATATAAAATGGAATGGGGGTTGCCAGTGGCCAGGGCTGGGGAAGGCATGGCTGTAAGAGAGCAGGAGTTCCTGGGGCTGATAAGACGGTTCTGTGCTCTGAGAGAGGCAGTAATGACACAAATCTACACACGCGTTCAAATTCTTAGAACTCTACATAAAAAGCCATTTTCTTGCATTTTCCCTTAAAAATAAAATTAAAGAAAAAAAAAGCTGAAAGCTCTTGCTTCCAGTTGAAGACTAACCACATATCAATGGCAAGGGCAGTGCTACCTGCAAAGAAGGCAACAGCAGACAAGACCTTCATCTGCTACTGTTTGAGCATCTCTAAAAGCTGGTCACGCCACCCACCAAGCATTTACATCGCAACTTCTAATGTTCACGATCACCCTAGAAGGTGGGTTAGGTTCATTGTATAGACAAAAACTAAGGCTTAAGGGAAATGAAATAATCTTCCCTACATCTTTTAGCCAGTAAATTGTCGAGTCTGGACTTATCCCAGTCCTTGTTGCCAACCTCATTGTAAACCTACTTCCCTACATGACTGCTTACTAAAACTAAGAAAAGCAGTGAAAAGCTATCAGGGAAACATTAGAATAGCACTTCGATTCACATACATCACATATATTCTCTAAGCATATTTCATTCTAAGCTCCAAGAATGTTTGAAATTCTGGGGGGTTCAGGGAAATTTAGAAATGACTCCCATTTTAGCAGAATCCTCGAATAGCTCTGAGGATTCAGCGGAGTATAAGACCGCGGGACTTCTGTGCTAGCGTGGGAGACTGATACTATCATAAGTAAGGTAATATAACGTGGATAACATAACAGTAACAACATGACTCATGTTATGAAGAATATAAAGCAGGGCAAGAGAATAGACAGGGATCAGGGCTGCTAGATTTGATATGGTAATCAGGGTAAGTTAAATAAACACACTATACACAAAATGTACTTAAGTTTCCATGGGTCTATCCTTCAGGGAAGTCCTGGCATTGTGTATTGCTTCTTCCCAGCCATGGGAACTCCTTTCACATGGAGCTCAGAGAAGGGAAGTAAACCTCCTATTTGAATAAAACTATCACAATAGGTATTCTTGACATAGGAACAATAAACATAAAGTAAAAGACCTTAAAAAAAAAAAAAAGAATCCTCCAACAGGGAGGTCTTAATTTTCAATAGGATAGAGTATTACCTCCAACCATGCAAATGTACAGTGAGTCATATTTTTCCTTAAGGGAATGAAGGAATCATTGTGACTTACACTATTTGACCAAGTATTTGCTAATTTCACAAGGAGGGATTTATCTATTTGGAGCAAAGAGTAATTGTTTATAAGTCCTCTTTCACACACATGACTCTCCTGAGAAGCTGTAATCGGTTCTTCCCACTTCTTTTTACTCCACCACAAAAAAAAAAAACCATGGCTATGCCCGTTGGCAGGACATCCAGAATGACCCACGCTATGCCATCCTCAACGAACCTTTCAAGGGGGAAATGAACCGTGGCAATTTCTTAGAGATCAAGAATAAGTTTCTAGCCCGAAGGTTCAAGCTCTTAGAACAAGCCCTGGTGATTGAGGAGCAGCAGCATCGGGCAGCTTACCTCAACATGTCAGAGGACCCTTCTCACCCTTCCATGGCCCTAAACACCCGCTTTGCTGAGGTGGAGTGCCTGGCAGAGAGTCATCAGCACCTGTCCAAGGAGTCCATGGCAGGAAACAAGCCAGCTAATGCAGTCCTGCACAAAGTTCTGAAACAGCTAGAAGAACTGCTGAGTGACATGAAAGCTGATGTGACTCGACTCCCAGCCACTACTGCCCGAATCCCCCCAGTTGCTGTGAGGCTACAGATGTCAGAGCGTAATATTCTCAGTCGCCTGGCAAACCGGGCGCCTGAACCACCTCCACAGCAGGTAGCCCAGCAGCAGTGAAGACCCAGATGGAAAATCCCACCTCCACCGCTGAGCAGTGACCTTCCTCACTCTCCCTTGCCCAGATTCTCCCCTGGGGGCCCGAGAGACCCTCTCCTTCCTTCTGCCCCATCTTCTAAGTTGTGGAGGAACAGCCGCCCAAGCACTAGGGGAGGGGAGGGAGTGAGGGGCAGTGGTGCCCTTCCTGCTGGAGAGACTGCAGCAGTAGCGCCGGCGCCATCTGCAGGGAGCTGGCGGGCTGGCCTTCTGGGCCCTGGCTTCTCCCCACTGTAACACTGTCTGTTACACACAAACTGTTGTGGGTTCTCGCCAGGCTTGAAGAAAATGATCTGAGTTTCTTCCTCCTTCTGTTTTATTTTGTTGGTTGATTTTGTGTTTTCTTTTCTCCTTTTTGGGGGTTATTCACAGTGGGCCGGGCCCCTGGGCGAGACACAGCTACCTCTGTTGGCATCTTTTTAATACCAGGAACCCAGCGGCTCCAGCCCCTGAGTGGCTAGAATGAAATAAAGTGGAAAAAAAAAAAAAAAAGGAAAAGAACCAAAAGCATAAAAAAAAAAAAATTTCCTGATGAAAACTGAAAATAAAAGTTTCCTTGTATTTAAAAAAAAAAAGAAAAGAAATTGTAAAAATATGCAAAATAAGTCAATTTTAGAGACTGAAACTAAACATTACTTTTATTTCATTATAGCTGAATACCTATCTCAAAACATTCTAATATAGACTAAGCACATTTTTCATGTAGTGAATGATATCTACTCTAAAAGCTTGAGGATGAATTTGCCTTCTTGCTTGTGAAGTCTTTTCAACTATTTTGTTGGCTATTAGGTGTTTTTTTCAACAAAAACCTTGGCCTGAAATATTTTTGTCTCACCTAAGACACAGATAAGCAGCTCAGGTCTTCAATAAAAGTGTTTCTCTTTAATGGTTTCTAATTTCTGCTTTACTGAATATATTTTCTTTAAAAAACAGCCATTGATAGATTTTGACTCAATATCTAGACGCTTTAATGCAAAGCAAAACCTAGTGAATGCCTTCTCTTCTTTTACCATAGAGAGTTGGGTGATCTATTCAATTCCCCAAAGAAAGTCAAGAGTAACAAAAGGAATTCCATCATCCACACCCTTTTTGACTTTTTAAGGAGTCCAAGTACCACCCTTGTCAGGTAAGAGAAAACTTATCTTTTGTCACTGAGTTGAGGGCAGTTATGGCCAAGAGGGTGGTTTGGGGGACCTGGAAGAGGCCTACCTTCCAGCAGGTCTCTGGCCAGACCAGGTTCTGCCCCCGTAGACCGAACAAAGTCTGACAGGACTGCGTCCATATCAAGAGTCATAGGATCGTGTAGGAGGGCCGCCCAACACTCAGCCGAGGTGGGGTTTGGAAGCAGGCTAGAAACCATCCATCTGCAGGAGAGAACAGAGAGGCACACGTGATGGAAAGAAGAAACCAGTTCCGCTTGGTGTGACACATATTTGAGCCAGTGTAGGACAATACCTGATTATTTGTGTGCAATAGTAAATAATAAAAGTCAGACTCAAATGTCATTCCCTTTTTAGGTGCCATAGGAGATAGAAGGCATTCCCAATTCAGTCTTCCTACCCTGAGGGCATGTTTAGTTGCTCAGTCATGTCCAATTCTTTGAGACTTCACGGACTGTGGCCCACCAGGCTCCTCTGTCCATGGGATTTTCCAGGCAAGAATACTAGATTGGGTTGCCATTTCCTACTGCAGGGGAATCTTCTCAACTCAGGGGTCAAACCCACATCTCCTGCATTGGCAGGCAGATTCTTTACCTCTGAGCCATTGGGGAAGCCCACTTCCCATCTTAGATTATGTCAATTCCAGTGATAACCAATTGAAAAGAAGATAGAGTTGGTTGTTCTAAAATAATCAAACACTTAATGAATCTTAGATTAATTGAGAGCTGCTAACACTTCCACGAATGTAATTGTGTTGCTGCTATATTCTACCTACATCTTAAACAGTGACCCATCCCCATGCCCACTTCAGTCCTTACTTGGCTTGTAGGAAATATTCCGCATCAATCCAGAGTCAGCAGGAATACTATGCTTGCTGAAGAGGATAAATCATTTGCCATTTTTCCAAGAGTTGTCATACTCACAAGAACAATCAATAAAATTCATAAAGATCTCAGATTTCCTAGCAGAATAATCCATTAGAGGAATACAATGTCACCTCATAGCTTGATCACAGGCTAACTGCACCAGGCAGTTGCTCGGGAGAAACAGACAGTACATGACATGTGAGGGTGACTCCCACCAGTAAACTGGTAACACAGTCATGCTTGATAAAGCACAAATGCACCCTCTGTCTCCATCAAGAAGGAGTTGGCAAATTACAGTCCACTACTTTGTGAATAACGTTTTATTGGAACCAGCCCCGCCCACTCCCTGTCGTACTATCCGTGGTCATTTTTGCATGTGGCTGAGTCAAGCAGTTAAAACAGAAACTGTTAAGATCCATGGAACCAAACACATTTACTATCTGGACCTTCACAGAAAGTTTGCTAAGTATAAATGATGGAAAATATTATCCTGGTGAGCATCTAATTAATTTTGCAAGCCATGGGGGTGAGTTTAAATCCCATGCCACTGATGAGAATCCCCTGTTTCTTTTCCACTTGGATGGGCTCTGCTTGAGCGCTAGGTCTGTGCCGACTGCCGCTGCTTTAGAGCCAGAACTGCTGGCCTAATCCCCACCCCAGCTCGGCCCCTGTGATTAAGAGGTGACATGCTGGGTTACCTCTCTGAGTCCACCTGAGCATCTGTAAGACTTGGGGAAGTAAGCTCATCGAAGGTGCCAGGCCATGGGGATGGAGGAACAAGACAGTGGTGTCTGTGACGTCAGACACTCAGTGTCCCTACACCAGCTTGCACATGGCTCTGACTGGGGTGTGATTTTTGGGTTGGTGTGGCTTGACAATAAAAAAATGATTTGACCTAATGTATATGGTTCCAATTAGAAGATTGCTGTCTTCCTTCTCTCCATGTACCAGGGCCTCGGCCAGGAGAGCCACTTCTTTGGTCACTTCCACCTGGAGGACAAAGCAGAAGATAAGAGTGTGTTACTCTCCTGACAGTCAGACAGAGGCTGAGGCTTTGCTTTGTGTCATAGGAGGCGCACCTGGGCTCGGCCAGCTGTCTGAATCAGGCCCGTTTTCTCGTTGGGCACCTGCCTATCAGGCGGCCATCACCTCCCAAACATGGGGGCTTCTGCAAGGGGGGGTAGTCTCTCAAATTTCCTCTTTGTAACCAGTACTTATATTTCAGAGAGTATCCTTTTCCCATCACAGACCTGTTTTCAACCTTAATAGTAAGTACCCCATCAATACATTGAATCTTGCATATTTTTAATTATTATAGCACATATATAACATGAAATCACCATTTTAACCACTTAAGAGTGCATTTCAGTGACATTAAATATATTCTACATTATTATGCACCCATCATCACCACCATCATCTCTGGAACATTTTCATGTTGTCCAATGGACACTCTGCCCCATTAAACACGAACTCCCTCCCCCAGCCCCTGGAAACCATCGCTCTACTTTGTTTCTAAATTTGACAGTTCCAGGATCCTCTTAACAAATCACATAATATTTGTCCCCTGTTGACTGGTTTATTTTGCTCAGCATGGGGTCTTCCAAGGTGCATGTGTGTTGTAGCAAGTGTTGGGGTTTCTTTCCATTTTAAGGCTCATCTTAGTTGGTGATACTGTCAGAAAATGCCACAGATTGGATGGCTCAAACAAGGGACATGGATTTCTCATAGTTCTGGAGGCTGGCAAGTCTGAGATCAAGGTGCTAGTATCCTGTGAGATCTGGCATCTGGTGAGAGCACATATTCTGGCTGCAGATGCCACCTTCTCCCTGGCTCCTCATGTGGCAAGGACACAAATAGCAGCATGGGGGCTCCATCATCACAATCTCATCTAAACCCAATTAGCTCCCACTGGTTCCACCTCCTAATGCCACCACATTGGGGGTTAGGGCTTCAGCACATGAATTCTGGGAGGATATACCATGCGGCCACAACAAGGCTGACTAACATTCCACTGTATGGATAGACCACACCTTGTGTAGCCATTCATCCGTAGCTGCACACTTGGTTGTTTCCACCTTTGGGCCACTGTGTATAACTCAGCTTGCACCATTTCTACACTTACACCAGGCCCCCGTGCTGAGACCAGTGCTGTGATGAAGACTCATGCCACACCTCCTCCTCTGTGCCTTGTCCTCTGCACAGGCAGAAATTAAAGGGTGGACTTCAAAAGAACTTTTCACCACATTCAAATATAAACATTGGGGCAGCAAGAGGTTAATGTGCATGTCCCCTTGAAGACTTCTTTCTTCGATTAAAAAACTATCATTTATTTATTTTTGGCTGTGCTGGGTCTTTGCTATTGGATGTGGGCTTTCTCTAGCTGCGGCGAGTGGGGGCTACCCCCTAGGCGCGGTGCATAGGTTTCTCCTGGTGGTGTCTTCTCTTGTTGCAGAGCATGGGCTCTAGGGCAAGTAGGCTTCAGTAGTTGCAGCATGGCCTTAGAAACTTCCTGGGCCAAGGGCTGAACCCATGTCCCCTGCATTGGCAGGCAGATTCTTAACCACTTGACCGCCAGGGAAATCCAAGACTTATTTCAAATAAATCTTATGCCCCCACCACACTGAGGCCCCACATTCAAGCATTGTGATGACACAGGAGGAGCCAGGCCAATGGGGACATGGGCTCCCAGCCATCTTGGCCATCATCACCCCTGCCCCCTCATGCCAATCCTCCAGAGAGCACTGGTGGGCCCCACGACCCACCCTTCATGGCCAAGGCACCCTTGGCCTGTCCTAACCCTGTGAGGACCAGGGAGGCCATGTCCAGGCTCTGCATCTTGGCCCCTGGACAGAACGTCTCTGAGGGTCTTGCCTACTGTCCTGAGGACAGAGGCATGCCAAGCTCTTTCCACTGTGGCTTTGTCTTGGGAGAGGCAGTGCAGTCCAGGGACGGGGCTTGACCCTGGAATCAGCCTCTCTTGGTGCCAAAATAGCTCCATCACTACTCCTGTGAGGCCTCAGGTATACCGTTTCAGTTTCCTCATTGGTGGATCAGAATCATAACAGTACCTCTTAGCTGGTCTAAAGCCTGAAGGAGTTAGTGCATGAAACACACTGGCCCACAGGGCATGCTCAGTAAGTGTGAGCTATTATCCAACCTGTGATGATGAGGACCACCCTCGCCTGCCCAGGTCTCCACCAAGGAGCAGAACTGCCGCCTGGAAGCACTGAAGAGCTAGCTTGGATGGCAGAAGGGGTGCGTGCTGCCCTCAGCCAGTCCTGCTGGACATACCAGAAAGCTTGCTAACTGATTACATGTAGGCATGCACCCGGACAGGTAGGTGCCTGCTGCCAGGAGCAACAGAGGCACCAAGTGCCCCCCTTCGCGCCTCCTATCACTCCCAGACACAGGCAGGATGACCAACACCCTCTTTCCTAGCTGGACCTCAGTCCCTGAGTCCAGATGGATACAAAGGCCTGAAAATGCACAGTAGGACCCTGGGGAGAACCCGGGAGGGGGTTCAAGGTGACCATACAAGCCCATCCCTGGACTCTGTCCACTCCCTGCAAAATATAGGGCTTTGGCCAGAATATTCTGTTTCTGGCCAATCACTGCCCATGTTCCAAGGACCAGGCCCCTGGCTAGGCATTTTCCTAAAACCATGTTGGGGGACATGCTTTTTATCCTTGTTAGGTATTAAAAAAAATAATTTGTATGCTAATTTAAAAAATGTTATACATTTTAACATATGATTTATTTATTTTTAATGAAGTATATTTTTGATTTACAACATTGTGTTAGTTTCAAGTGTACAGTGAAGTGACTCAGATATATATACATATATTCCTTTTCAGATTTTTTTCCTTTATAGGTTACTACACGATATTGAGTACAGTTCCCTGTGCTGCACAGTAGGCCCTTGTTATCTACTGAGTAGGTATTTGCATGATTCCTCTCTGTGCGCGAGGTGATGGAGGTTTGAGAAGGGAGAGCCAGGCAGCACTGTTGAGATGTACCCTGGTCTTTCCCTTGGGATGAGAGCTGTCCCCCGCCCTTGACCTTCTCCTCCACAGGCAGACAGACTGGACCGACAGCTCTCCTGCTGGGAGCCTCTCAAGGGTCACTTGGAAGCCCAGAGCACAGAGTGCTTCCAGTGCCCTTGTCTCTGGGCCCCTGCAGCCTGGCCTAGCCCCTCACACCCCTGGCTCCTCCTTCCCTCCCTCCCAGGCCCCTGACTCCGCAAGGTCACAGTGCCGAGAGGGTGTTCTGCACGCTCACAGGCGCTCTGGACTGCCTGCCACATATGCGGTGTCTCCTGTGCGGCTCAGTGTCCTGCTGACCCCTGATCAACCCGAGCCATGCTCGGTCCCAGCAGTGCTGCCTGAACCCCTGTGACAGCGTAAACTCTGTCACGCTACCTTGCAGGGACCCCAACCAGAGAAGACAGAAGCAACTGCCACAGAAGAGGTCCTCTTGACACACCGATTTCTCAGGCTCTCCCTTGCGTGTGCACACACACACACACAGGACTGTGGGTGTCACATGTGGAGGCTGGGGGCCTGGCTCATTCCATGCTTTGGGAAATGTGGCTAAAACCGCACTCTCCTCCCATTTTATTACATATTAGGCTTTTGTTTCTTATTAAATCAGCAAGTTGATGTCAAGTTTAAATGATAAACTCCTAAGGTTTATATAACCAATTAAAACAAAGGATGGCCCAGCTTCCTAGAAAGCACTCCAAGCATTTGTCTCTTTGCTTGGGTAAGTTAGTTTCATTACATACAAGAATGTGGGCCAGTTTTGGATTTCATCCCGAGAACGCCCAAGGTTTCGAGCCAACAAATGCACAACACCAAGAGTGAACCCTAACGGACATGATGGACTTTGGGTGATTAGGATGGGCCAGTGTCAGTTCATCGATGGTAACACACGTATTGCCCTGGTGTGGGATGCTAACAGTGGTGGAGGCCATGTGTGTGGGGACAGGAGTTACATGGTAACAGTCCACACCTTCTGCTCAGCTTTGCTGTATACTTAAAACTGCTCTAAAAATTATCTATTAAAGGGTTTTATTTTTTACATTGAAAGCATTGATGCAGTTGGACTTGATATTGGCATATCAAGTGAGGAATGGATTCAATTTTAGCATTTTTCCTGTCTATCCAACTGTTGCAACACAACTTAAGAGCAAAACCCATCAGTGGGGAAGCCCTTCTAATCTCAGATGCTTTCACTGCTATATGGTATGTTTGCATATGCAATTGGGTCTATTTCTGTATTTTTCTGTTTAAATTATGCCTTGGCTATTGTTTAGTCACTACGTCATGTCCAACTCTTTTGTGATCCCAAGGACTACAGCCCACCAGGCACCTCTGATCACGGGATTTCCCAGGCAAGTTACTGGAATGGGTTGCCATTACCTTCTCTGGGGATCTTCTCAACCCAGGGATAGAACCCATATCTCCTGCATAGGTAGGTGGGTTCTTTACCACTGAGCCACCAGGGAACCCCATATTTATGCCTAGGCATCCATAAAGGGTATCTTTTCTCCCAATATGTGTGTTAACTGGTTATCATATTTCTAAACAAAACTATTGCCCTCTGGCTGTTAAATTAATATCCTGCTCTTTTACTAAATTCTTAATTAGTGTTTATAGAAACTTATCCATTGGGTCTTTTCCCCCTTATTTCTCATTTTGCTAGATATACAATCACATCCTATGCAAACAGAGACTGTCTTACTCTGAATTTTCAGGTTTTAAGCCTCTTTCTTCTCTTGCCTGATTGAACTAATTCAACATACTATTAATTATTCATAGAGGTAATGGGCATTTTTGCCTTTCTCCTAACTTTAGTAGAATTGCCACACTGAGTAAGGTGCTGGCTACTGACTTTTGGGCTATACACACATTTGTACATACATTTAGAAAATACCCATATACCTTACTGAGTAGCTTTATTGTGGATGGATGCTGATTTTCACATAATTTTTTTCTTAGTATCTATTAATATAATGAATTATATTAATTAACTTCTAATGTTAAACTTTACTCATACTTCTAGAATCAATAAATCTTTAATCATTTGTCGGTATTTCTTTTCCTATGTGTTTTTTTCTTCAGTTCGCTAGTTTTTATTTAAAACTCCTATTTTCATATTTAATGCATTAACTTGATATATGGTTTTTATTTTTATGTGCAATCTTTTGTGTAAATTTGACAGTTTTATGGTTAACATCCTATACACAGGGCAAAACCATAAGCTTCTTTCTCAATTCTCTTGCAATAGCCTAAGCAGCACTGGAGTCACCTGACATATTAAATGTTAGGTAGATATTCCCTGTGAATCAATCTATTCCTGATGCTTCTTTTGAAGGAAACCCTTTACAACTTCCCCTATTTATTTTTTTCCTGTGGAAATTACTGTTTAGACTTTCTGTAGGATTCAATTGTGTTAGACTGTATTTTATTACAGATTTACCCATTTCATCTTGGCTTTCCAGTTTATTTGAAAGGATCTGGACAATGAAAAACATTCTTCCCATGGGTGTAAATTCTCTCTATAGCTAAACGAGGAAAATAACTACGATTTGTCAAGGGCCCAGGATGACACTGAGTATACTAAGGACTTTACAGGTGGGTTAACTCTCATTCAGACAACAACTCCACAAGGCAAGTGGCTCTGTTCCATTTTACTGAAGATCAGAGAACTCAGTAGCAGAGTAATGACTCCCACAAAGACCCACTTAGACCTAAGGTCACTATTCACCAACCCTTTATAATGGTATGGGTTCTTCAGACATTCCGAGGTCCAAATGTCCAGCACCTTTAAAACACAGCACGTGCATCAGTGCATGATCAGAAGCAAAATATTTCCTTAGTAGACACTCAGTCATACATTTTAATGATTTTTCTCCTAGGATGGAAAAATGGAAAAAAGTCTCTCCTAAAACTTATATTTTTGCTAATAGTACTGAGTGTAGGATCTATTGAGGTTTTCTACTGTGTACATGGAAATGATACATTAATAGGTTAAATCTCTAAAAATCTTCAACAGTTCTTAGTATGGGAACAGATGTATAGGTATCATCACACTCAAGGCTCATGAACCCCAAAGAGATACAGACTGTTCTTTCCATGCTGCTTCCTACCTTGAACTCACATTAAGAGAAGACAATTAGAGAATACACAAGGAATAATAATCACTCATTTTGGAGATAATACTTAAACATGGAAGTAAAGTTTTAAGGCCACAAGATATGGCATTATTTATTCTCACTTCTAGAGGACAGTAATATCCGTGGAACTGTGGAAGGTGATTCCACATCAGGAATCATCACCTTCTAAGGCCCGTGGATGTCAGAGCATTATTTGCATCCTTGAAAATCTCCAGCAGAGCTTCCCTGCACAATTCAAGCCTTCAGCATTGGAATGCTTGCAAGATTCTCTTGCTTTAAAGGATTTATGCTTTTACTCTCCAGGCTCACAAATCTAGCTGTTACACAGGCATAAAATGTATATCTGAACCAGACCAATGTGCCATCAACAAGGTTTTAAAAAGATCTAAACAACTCATTAATCAGGTTTATACTTCCCCTGTTGATTTCAATCATTTGATCCAGGTCTTCTGGGAAAAGGTGTACCTGCTAACAAGTTAAAAGAGTCTTAAAAATAAAAGCCTAAAGGGTCAGGTTCTTTCCATGGTCTCACTGACATGAAAGGAACACTTCAAGTATGTGTGTAGGTCCTGGGCTGCCACTGCTGACCTACGTGCCTCCTCGTCTCTCTCTGTGAGGGTTGTCCTGAAGGTCAGGGTTCCTATTTTTTTGCACTAACATCACCACAAGTTGGAATATACTAGATGTCAAATAAATCTGGTGAGTGAACAAATAAAATAGAAACACTAAATCCAAGTTCCTACTCCATCTGATGGGCATACATGAAAATAACCATTATTCAACTTAGACTGGTATAAATGCTATAATATGATTTATATAAAAAAAATTAGGATACTAGAAAGGGTAAGTTCCTTCTGCCTGGAAGAATGAAAAAGGCCAAATGTAGGATGAGTTTTTGAGGATTTAGGAAGGCTGAATAGAAGACATTCCAAGCTGGATGGACACTATAAGCACAGGCCAAAAGGCAAAAACACATTTTTATGTCTCTGGGTCCAGGGATACCAGAAGCAGGAGAGCTGTGGGCATGGTGACTACAGGTAAAGGTCAGAGTCAGACCTGTGGGCTGTCAAGGTGAGAAGCTAGATTCTAACATGAGGCCAGCGGGAAACCACTGGGAGTTTCTGAGTAGAGAATGGACATGTACTGTGCTAGGAAAACAAAGACACAAAGATTTGGTAACAGTGAAAGATGGATCAAGAATGTAGAAAGAAACAGGAAAGTGCTCATTCACTTTCTTGTTGCCTACTCCATACCTACTCACCTACCACTGGTAAACTCTTGGTTTATCAGGTTGCAGTGGAGAACCCTTGATATTTGGAGACCGACAATATTCCTAGTACTGGGTAATGAATACAAATGGTTCAGAGTTGGCCATTGAAATCTCCCCTCCTTGAACTCAGATTCACCAATCCGGATGCAGCTACACTAAATGATTCAGGTCTATGTGGAAGAGACAGGAGTCAACCGTGTTGAGTTTATGGGAAAGCCATTGCTTCCCTGATAGAAGGGGTCAGGCTTAACTGACACAGTCCTTTCCCACTGGCTTTCTTCCTCCTTTCTGCCTTAGGCAAGGAAATACCATCTCCAAGTATATCTGCCATCTTTGGTCTTTGAGAAAGCCAGAGGATGACCCAACATGCAGGTTGGTGGAGTAACAAGTCCAATCCTGATGGTATCACTGAACTTCGCCCAGGCCCTAGACTTCACCCCTCTGGACTTCCCATCATTCTTCTCATATAAATACCTATCAGTTCTAGCCAAGTAAGTCAAATGCTTGGTGATTTATAGCTGAACTTAGATTCCTAGCTGCTACATGAAGGGAGAATAATTCAGATGTCAAAATTAGAAAAGAAAGAAAAAGAAAAAGTCATAGGCTAATGTCATTTATAAACATGGATGAAAACCTTGAACAGTGAATCCAACTGTAGAAAAAGACAGAGAAAGACAAAGGACTTTGGAGCCCTAGCCCCAGTAGGATAATGGAGATAAGGGTACAAGGAGATTCAGGAGGCAGGAAGGCAGTCCTGGGGATTCATAGAGTTGCCATCACTGAAATGCTTACCCCAGACTCATGAGAGAGGAGCAAAATTTCCCTCCTACTAAATTCCCTATTATTTCTTCTCTCTGTTACTAACAGCCAAACATGATCTTAATGCGAGTATGCTATATTAACACTCTCCATAAGAAAAACCATATGATCATCTCAAAAGATGCCAAAAAGCTCACATCATTCATTATACAACTCAAAATAAACCAGGAATAGAAGAAAACTTCCTTTACTTATTAAAGGGTATTCCAAACTTATAACAATTATCCTATCTAATAATACAAACTTTAGAAGCAGTGCCATCCAAATTAGAACAAGCCCACGACCAAGTCTTAGAACAAAGAAGAACATTTTAAATGGCTGGAACAAAACTAACATTAAAAAAAATCAATACTTTTTTAACATACCAACATTAGCCAATTAATCATTTTTATAAAAAACAAAAGATCCGCTTCATTAAAAATTTCTATAATTAACTAGGGTTCACACATCAAACATGAAAGAAATTTTCTGTTTGGACAGAAAACAATATTTAAGGCGAGAAAGAAAACTAAAAGGATGGGAAGACTATTTTTAAGATTCTAATTCATACCATAACTTCAATACCACCAGAACAGACCTGTTATGGAATATGACAGTTTCTAAAACATAGAAGAATAAAGAAGCAAGAAATTCCAAAGCATTTTTGATAAAGATCAAAGTGGATTCAGAAGTCTGTTCTACCACACATCAAACATAAAAGAACTGTGATTAAAGTAGTGTGGAAAGGGGCAGACAGAGAGACCAGTGAGAGGATGGAAAATGTGTGCGTTTATGTGTGTATAAAAGAGATTGAGAGAGAGAGAGAGAGAGAGGAGAATAAGAAAGAGGAAGGGGTGGGAGGGGAGAGATGGGGATGGGGAGGAAGAAGGAGGAGAGAGGGAAAAGGAGGAAGAGAGGGAAGGAGGAGGGGGAGAGGTGAGATGGGGGAGGGAGGAAGGGAGAGAGAGCCCGCCATGCTACCCACACTGCGCTGACTGACAGATGGCAAAAAGTAAAACTGTACTGTGTTAAAGCACCAGAGTTTGGGGGACGATTGTTGTAGCATTTAGCCTGTCCTGACTCATACAGAAAGCCTTCTTAAAATACAAAAAGCAATAGCCATCATCGAAAAATTAGATGAAATGAATAACAGCAAAAGTGCCAAATGAATAAATAAACTTCTGAATGACAAAACAAATCCTGCAAAAACTTCAAAGTTAGACAGAACAGGAGAAAATTTTGGAAAATATATAATGAACAAGGAACTGATATTCAGAATAGAAAATGAACATATCCAAATAATTAAAGATTCACAGAACAAGAAAAAAATTGGCCAATCATATGAATGTGAAGTTTATAGGAAGCCCACATGACAAATCAGTATATGTAAAGATAATCAACCTTAGTACCAATGAAGGGAATACAAATTTAACTATAAGATAGCCATTAACCATGCCCACCCAGCCCCTACTCCACAGATTGGCTCCTCAAAAAATTAAGTTTGGAGGGTCCTGAAGATGGCATGGGAAGTGGAGTGCATCTCTTTCCATGGATGCATCAGGAATATGTCTTCAGATGTAGAAGATCTCACAGAGCACCAGCTAAGAGTTGGCAGGAGTCCCTGACCCCTGGAAAGGAATACATAAAGCCATGCAAAACTCAGTAGGATGAAGGAAGGAAGGGAAAAAGAGGAGGAGAGTGAGCAGGGCTGGATCTGCACCTGGGCACTGAGGGAGCTAAAATCTCCACGTCAGGGCAATCAGTTGGGACAGAGGGGAAGCACTTGAGGCTGTTGGAGAGTGAAACAGCTCACCTGTGATACTCTGAATGGAGTGAGAACCACACAGACAGTCCATGCCGTGGCCCTACGTACCTTGGACAGTGACACAAGTCACTGCTGGCAGCAGAAGTGTAGGGAATGGAGAGCAATTCCAGGGCGAGGACCGCTGTTGACTATGGGGAGATGGCCTGAGGTGATGGGAGAGAGGAAACTGTGGCGGGGAATGCCTTTGGGGGGAAGTCTGGCAGCTATACAGGCAAGGCGTGACTGCTGAGTCACGTGCGGGGGATAGAGCCATCACTTCAGGCTTTCTCTTCCCACTTGCTGGCGCCAACAGCTGACCAACAGAGAGGGTGGCCCTTTGAGTGCCTGCTGCACCAAGCAACAGAGAAGGACCAGCCAGGGAGGCCCTTGGAATGCCAGCTCCCAGAGACTAGTTTCCTAAGAGCGCCGTATCTTCTACGCCTGCGGCTGCTGGCTTCATGGTGCACCTGGTGGACCTGGGGTCTCTGTGATCAAAGCAGCCATGCACCTCTATGCTCGGCCCTCACTGGGGCAGAGTTTCAGAGGCGGAGGAAAAGCCCTAATAGTGCGGTATCTCCCACACCCGTGGCTATCAGCTTCCCTGCAAATTTGGCACTAACAGGGGCTCTGTGATTCAAGCAGCCACACCACCTCCATGCCCGTTGCTCCCTGGGGCAGCCCAAATCCTCCAGGACAGCCTCAAGAGCAGACTCCCAGGGATGACCCACATGCAGAGGTGGGGATAAAACCACAACTGGGCCCCAGGGGCGGAGTGGCTAAGGAAGAGGACCAAAAACCTTTCCACCAGCTCTAAAAGCTGTAGATTAAATCCACATGATCAACTAGGTAAACTCTGATTCTAAGGAATATATAAAAGGACAATGAGTGTTCCCACAAAAGAAAATGCCCTAGCTCTGGCAGCTGTGGGCGCTGGAGGCAAGAACACGTAGAAGCAGGGCCAGAATAGGTTCAGCTTCATCACAGCAGGTTGAGAGACCCCCACCCATTCCTGGAGGGTCTCCTAGGGAAGCAGAGGTGGGCTATGCTCACAGAGGGGGAAAAGATGCTAACATCTGAGACTCAAGGAAAACATTTATTACTATTCTTATATTTTGATTTTTCTGTAGTTGGTTCAGGATTGTTTTCTTTTTCTTTTTTTCTCTGTAGCTGTGGTTTGTTATTTTTATCATTATTAGCTCTATTTAGGCTTTTGAGAACTTTTTTTTTAAAATCACACTTTTCCTTTACTTCTACTTTGGCTTTCTGCAGTTCTGTGGTTTTGTTCGTTTTTGTTTTGTTTTGCTCTTTTCTTGTTGTAGTTACCATTTAATATATATATTTATATACATTATTTACTTTTCTATTCTTCTTTCTTTTTTTTCACTGTTTGTTAGTTTGATTTGTTTTCTTTGCATGGACACTCTGCTTTGGTCTTGGTTTCTGTTTTGTGTTTTAGTTTTGTTTTTAATTGCTTGACAACAATTGTGGTTTCCTTTGCTCACTGGGCCACTCTCTTGGTATGTCATTCACTTCACACTGTTTTGGTTTTGGTTATTTGTGTGTATGTGTTTGTGTGCGTATGTTCATGTTTCTATATTCTGTATTTCTGATTTTGCATTTACCATTTATCTGGGGTTCATTTTTTGTTTTTTTCTTTTTTATCTGTTTTGTTTTGTTTGTTTACATTCCCTTTATTGCCATAACAATCAGCTTTTTAGGGGTTCCTTGATCAGAGATTGGGCCTGGGCCTCTGGGGTGGGAATGCTGAGTCCAGGACACGAGACTGCCAAAGAACTCCTGACCCCAGGGAATATTAATTAGTGAGAACTCCCATGAAGGCCTCCACCTGTATCCAAGACTTGGCACCACCTAACTGCTGACAGCACCCAGCACTGGAAGCCTCACCCAAACAACAAGCAAGGGAAGATCACAAACCTAATCATCAGCAGATAGGCATCCCCCAGACACCTCAAATCATACCACCTCACACAGCTCTGCCCATCAGAGGGAAAAACCCACCTTCTCCCACCAGAACACAGGCACAAATCCCTCCCAACACAAAGCCTACGCAAGACACTGAAGAAACCTTACCTGAAGAGGCCAGAGACCAAAAGCAAAAGGAACTGTGATCCTATAGCCGGGGAAAGGAAACCTCAAACACAGTAAGTTAGATAAAGTGCAAAGACAGAGAACTATTGTACAAATGAAGAAACAAAGTAAAAAAAAAAGCCCTAAGACTAAACAAATGAAGAGGTAATAGGCAAACTACCTGAAAAATTTCAGAATAATGATAGTAAAGATGATCCAAAATCTTGAAAATAGAATGGAGAAAATGCAAGAATCATTTAACACATTTAAAAAGATCTAGAAGAAATAAAGAATAAATAAACAGTGACAAAAATACAATTATTGAAATTAAAAATACTCTAGAAGAAATCAATGGCGGGATAACTGAGGCAAAACAGATAAGTGAGTTGGAAGATAATATGGTAGAAATTACTGTTGAAGAGCAGAATAAAGAAAAAAGGATGAAAAGAATTGACAATAGTCTCAGAGGCCTCTGGTGCAATATTAAATGTACCAACATTCAAATGATAGGGGTCCCAGAAGAAGAAGAGACAAAGAAAGGGTCTGAAAAAATTTTTGAAGAAATTATAGTTGAAATTTTCCCTAACATGGGAAAGGAAATAGGAGAAACATCCAAGGAGAAACACCCCAAGATACATTAGTCAAACAGCAAAAATTAAACGCAAAGAGAAAATATTAAAAGAGGCAAGGGAAAAGCAACATGTAACATACAAAGGAAACCCCATACAATTAACAGCTGATCTTTCAGCAGAAACTCTGCAGGCCAGAAAGGAATGGCAGGATATATCTGAAGTAATGAAAGGGAAAAATCTACAACCAAGATTACCCAGCAAGGAGCTCATTCAAAATTGATAGAGAAATCAAAAGTTTTACAGACAAGCAAAAGTTAAGAGTATTTAGCACCACCAAAGCAGCTTTACAACAAATGCTAAAGAGATTTCCGTAGGCAGGAAACACAAGAGAAGGAAAAGACCTACAAAAGCAAATGCAGACAATTAAGAAAATGTCAATAGGAATGCATATATAATAATTACTTTAAATGTAAATGGATTAAACACTTCAACCAAAAGACAGAGTTGCTGAATGGATACAAAAACAAGCCTATACATATGCTGTCTACAAGAGCCCCACTTCAGATCTAGGGACACATACAGACTGAAAGTAAGAGGATGGGAAAAGATACTCCATGCAAATGGAAATGAAAAGGAAGCCAGACCAGCAATTCTCATATTAGACAAAATAGACCTTAAAGAATATTACATGAGATAAAAGAAGGACACTACATAATGATCAAGGGATCAAATTCAACAAGACATGAAAATTGTAAATATTTATGCACCCAACGTAGGAACACCTCAATACATAAGGCAAACACTAACAGACATAAAAGGGGAAATAGACAGTAACACAATAATAGTAGGGGATTTTAACATCCTACTTACACCAATGCACAGATCATCAAAACAGAATATTTATAAGCAAACACAACCTTAAATGACACATTAGACCAGATGAACCCAATTGATATTTTTAAGACATTCCATACAAATACCAAAGAATATACTTCTCAAGTATACATAGAACATTCTCCAGAATAGATCACATCTTGGGTCACAAATCAAACCTTGGTAAATTTAAGAAAGCTGAAATCCTATCAAGCATCTTTTCCGACCACAACACTATGAGACTAAATATAAATGACAAAAAAATTGTAAAAAACACAAATACATGGAGATTAAACATTATGATTCTAGATAGCCAACAGGTTACTGAGGAAATCAAAGGGGAAATTAAAAAATACCTAAAAACAAATGACAATGAAAATACAACAACTCAAAACCTATGGGATGCAGCAAAAGCAGCTCTAAGAGGGAAGTTTATAGCAATGCAATTCTACCCCAAGAAATAAGAAAAACATCAAATAGACAACCTAAACTTGGGGCTCCCCTGGTGCCTCAGATGGTAAAAGAATCTGTGTGCAAAGATCAAAGCACAAATAAATAAAAAAGAAGTGAAGGAAACAATAGCAAAGATCATAAAACTAAAAGTGGTTCTTTGAGAAGATAAACAAAATTGACAAAGCACTGGCCAGACTCATCAAGAGAAAAAAGGAAAAGACTCAAATCAACAAAATTGGGATGAGAAAAGGAGGGGGTTACAACAGACAAGGCAGAAATACAAAGATCATACGTGACTATTATGAGCGACTATAAGCCAATGAAATGGACAACCTGGAAGAAATGGACAAATTCTTAGAAAAGTTCAACCTTCAAGACTGAAACAAGAAGAAACAGAAATTATGAACAAGTCAATCACAGGCACTGAAATAAAAACTGTGACCAAAAAATCTCCCAAGAAACAAAAGCCTAGGGACAGATGATTTCACAGGAGAATTCTATCAAACATTTAGAGAAGAGCTAATGCCAGTCCTTCTCAAACTCATCCAAACAATTTCAGAGGAAAGAATATTTCCAAACTCATTCTATGAGACCACCATCACCGTGATACCAAAACCAGACAAAGACATCACAGAAAAGAAAATTATAAGCCAATATCACTTATGAACATAGATACAAAAATCCTCAACAAAATTTTAGCAAACAGAATCCAACAACTTATTGAAAGGATCATATGCCATGATCAAGTCAGGTTTATCTAAGAGATTTAAGGATTCTTCAGTATATGCAAATCAATCAATATGATACATGCGTTAACAAATCAAAAGATAAAAATCATATGATGATCTCAATAGATGTAGAAAAAGCTTTTCATAAAATTCAGTACCCATTTATGATAAAACTCTTCAGAAAATAGGCACAAAAGGAACCTATCTCAACAAAATAAAGGCCATGTATATTAAACATTATTCTCAATGGTGAAAAACTGAAAGCATATCCTGTAAGATCAGGAACAAGACAAGAGTACCCACTCTCACCAATATTATTCAACAGTTCTGAAAGTCCTAGCCATGGCAATCAAACAATAAATAGAAATAAAAGGAATCCAGATTGGAAAAAAAAAAAAGAAAGGAATCCATATTGGAAAAGAAACTCTTACTGTTTGCCAATAACATGACTATACACAGAAAACCCTAAAGATCTTATCAGAAAATTACTAGAACTAATAAGTGAATTTAGTAAAGTTGTAGGATACAAAATCAAAACACAAAAATCCCTTGCATTCCTATACACTAATGATGAAAAATCAGAAAAAGAAATTAAGCAATCAATCCCATTCACCACTGCAACAAAAAGAATAAAATACCTAGGAATGAACCTACTTAAGGAGACAAAAGAACTGTATACAGAAAATTACAAGATATTGATGAAAGAAATCAAAGACAACATAAAGAGATGAAGAGATAATACCAGGTTCTTGGATTTAAAGAATCAATATTGTGAAAATGACTATACTACCCAAAGCAATCTACAGATTCAATGCTGCTGCTGCTGCTAAGTCACATCAGTTGTGTTCAACTCTGTGCGACCCCATAGATGGCAGCCTACCAGGCTCCTCCGACCCTGGGATTCTCCAGGCAAGAACACTGCAATGGGTTGCCATTTCCTTCTCCAATCCATGAAAGTGAAAAGTGAAAGTGAAGTCATTCAGTCATGTATGACTCTTAGCAACTCCATGGACTGCAGCCTACCAGGCTCCTCCTTCCACGGGATTTTCTAGGCAAGAGTACTGGAGTGGGTCGCCAGTGCCTTCTCCAACAAATTCAATGCAATCCCTATCAATCAGTGGCATTTTTCAGAGAACTAGAGCAAAAAATTTAACAATTTGTATGAAAATACAAAAGACCTCAGATAGCCAAAGCAAACTTGAGAAAGAGAAATGGAGAGCCAAAGGAATCAACCTTCTTGACTTCAGACTATATGACTAAGCTACAGTCATCAAGATAGTATAGCTGGCACAAAAATAGAAATATAGACCAATGGAACAAGATAGCAAGCTCAGAGATAAACCCACACACCTATGGGCACCTCATCTTTGATAGAAGAGGGAAGAATATACAATGGAGAAAAAACTGTCTCTTTAGTAAGTGGTGCTAGGAAAACTGGACAGCAATGTGTAAAATAATGAAATTTGAATATTTCTTAACACCATACATAAAGATAAATTCAAAATGAATTAAAGACCTAAACGTAAGACCAGAAACTATAAAACTCTTAGAGAAAAACATACGCGGAACACTCCTTGACATAAATCATAGCAAGATTCTCCATGACCCATCTTCTACATTAATGGAATAAAAACAAAAATAAAGGTGAGAACTAATTAAACTTAAAAGCTTTTGCACAGCAAAGGAAGCCATAAACAAGATGAAAAGACAACTCTCAGAATGGGAGAGAATAACTTTAAATGAATCAACTGCCAAAAGATTAATCTTTAAAATATACAAGTAGCTCATGAAGCTCAAGATCAGAAAAACAAAGAACTCAATCAAAAAATGGGCAGAGCATCTTTTCATGTGTTTATTAGCATTCTATAAGTCTTCTGTGGAGAAATACCATCAAAATTACAATGAGGTATCATCTCACACAGGTCAGAATGGCCATCATCAAAAAGTCTAGAAACAATAAATTCTGGAAAAGGTATGAAGAAAAGGAATCTCTCTTACACTGTTAGTGGGAATGCAAACTGATACAGCCACTATGGAGAACAGTAAGGAGATTCCTTAAAAAAATAGGAATAAAACTACCACATGGCCCAGCAGTTCTACTTCTGGGCATATACTCTAAGGAAACCAGAACTGAAAAAGACATATGTACCCCAATGTTCAATGCAGCACTGTTTACAATAGTTAGGACATGGAAGCAACCTAGATGTCCATTGACAGATGAATGGATAAAGAATCTGTGGTACATATATACAATGGAATATTACTCAGCCACAAAAAGAAACACACTTGAGTCAGTTCTAATGAGGTAGACAAACCTAGAGCCTATTATACAGAGTGAAGTTAGTCAGAAAGAGAAATATAAATATCATATACTGATGCTGGGAGGGATTGGCAGCAGGAGGAGAAGGGGACGACAGAGGATGAGATGGCTGGATGGCATCACCAACTTGATGCACATGAGTTTGCGTGAACTCCAGGAGTTGGTGATGGACAGGGAGGCCTGGCATGCTGTGATTCATGGGGTGGCAAAGAGTCAGACACAACTGAGCGACTTAACTGAACTGAACACATATATATGGAATCTAGAAAGATGGCACTGATAAATTAATTTTCAGGGCAGCAATGGAGAAACAGACACAGAGAACAGACTTATGGACACAGGGGGAGGGGAGGGGGGAGAGAGTGAGATGTATGGAGAGAGTAACATGGAAACTTACAATACCATATGTAAAATAGATAGCCAATGGAAATTTACTGTATGACTCAGGGAACTCAAACAGGGGCTCTGTAACAATCTAGAGGGGTGGGATGGGGAGCCAGATGGGAGGGAGGTTCAGGAGGGAGAGGACACCTATGGGTGAACCTATGGCTGATTATTGTTGATGTTTGACAGAAAACAACAAAATTCTGTAAAGCAATTATCCTTCAGTTAAAAAACAATTTTTTTTTTAAAAAGTCAGACACAACTTAGCAACTAAACCACTACCACCACAGATGATTCATGTTGATGTATGGCAGAAACTAAAATAACACTGTAAAGCAATTATCCTCCAATTAAAAATAAATAAATTTAATTTAAAAATTAAGTTTGGAAACATCAGCCCTGATGGGTTGAAATGGGTTATTTTTTCCACCACTAGGGGGAGTATATAGGGTTTGTGGTGAGGTCAGTGGAGAGCATTTTGTTCAGTATCTAAGTTGTTTAAATGTAATTCTGCCTCCTGGGATCTTTCATAGAGTCAGGCATGCTCAAGTGCACAAGGATGTGCGTATAAGGATGTTCTTTGCAGCACAGTTGGAAATACCCAAAAGGACTGTTTGTCAAAGAGGAATGTTTGCATTACCTATGGCACCAGGACATGACCTGTCCCTGAGGCGTCAATATGAAGATTTCTCTAAGGCACATGAAAATATCCATTTATTATAGAATAATTAAAACTATTGAAAGGAAAAAGAATCTCATGTGTAGGACAATGTGTAAAAAGTCACAGCCCTCTTTTTAATTTTACTTCTGGCTTTCAGAGCTCTGCTTTGTGCTCACATGATACAATCTACTTGTATTATTTTCTGCAGAAGCTATTCATTAGATAAGAACTGACAGGTGGGCTCAAGCCTGGAAACTGAGGGGAACAAGAGAAAGGAAAGGCTCAGTTGGTAAGGCAGTGATGGAAGTTGGAGAAGCAAAGGAGAAAGGCCAGACTGATGAGACCTGGGCAATGCCATCCTCTGTAAGAATGACCTCTGGATGATCACTAAAGCCCCTTCAATCTCTTTCTCATCTATACAAGGGGGGAATATACCATATCTTTCTTAGAATTTTGTTAAGATTAACTAAACTTAAGTTAAAGTAAATCCCTCCCTCCCTTCTCTATTTCTACCTACGTGCCAACCTGACTACTTACCTATCTCTCTACTTTTCACTCTCTTTCCTTTTCTGTTTGGCTTTGTGTCTATCTGATTATATGCTTAGCTATCTCACTATATATTCATATAAATATCTATCTTACTGTCAGCCTACCTCCCTTTTCCCTGATTTTTTGTCTATCTTACTACTATCTACTTATCTAATCTAGTAATTGTCTGTCCATCTTCTAGTCTCTATGTCTGTCTGTGTTTCAATCCATTTGTCTATCTACATACATATGTCTGTTGGTGTATTCATCTGATTGTCTGCCTTTATCTGTCTATCCACCTACTTTTATCTTCCTCCCTCCCTCTACATCTTTATATCTATCTGTTTTACTGCCTAGTGACTTTCTTTCTGTCAATTTAATTTTTCTCTATCAATCAATCAATTTATCTGTCTCTGCCCTGACACAGTGATTGACACAGACTAGAGCCTCATTAACTATTAGTTTATCTTCTTCCTTTCATTTCCCTGCACTTCTTTATTTCTCCATTTCCATAAACAACTATTGTTCACTAAGCCCTTTCTCTGTGTTATGTGCAATCCAAAATCAGGCTTGGGCTCTTCCTTCACAGAGTATTCAGGCTGGTGGCCTAAAAGTCAGACACAACTTAGCAACTAAACCACTACCACCACAGATGATTCATGTTGATGTATGGCAGAAACTAAAATAACACTGTAAAGCAATTATCCTCCAATTAAAAATAAATAAATTTAATTTAAAAATTAAGTTTGGAAACATCAGCCCTGATGGGTTGAAATGGGTTATTTTTTCCACCACTAGGGGGAGTATATAGGGTTTGTGGTGAGGTCAGTGGAGAGCATTTTGTTCAGTATCTAAGTTGTTTAAATGTAATTCTGCCTCCTGGGATCTTTCATAGAGTCAGGCATGCTCAAGTGCACAAGGATGTGCGTATAAGGATGTTCTTTGCAGCACAGTTGGAAATACCCAAAAGGACTGTTTGTCAAAGAGGAATGTTTGCATTACCTATGGCACCAGGACATGACCTGTCCCTGAGGCGTCAATATGAAGATTTCTCTAAGGCACATGAAAATATCCATTTATTATAGAATAATTAAAACTATTGAAAGGAAAAAGAATCTCATGTGTAGGACAATGTGTAAAAAGTCACAGCCCTCTTTTTAATTTTACTTCTGGCTTTCAGAGCTCTGCTTTGTGCTCACATGATACAATCTACTTGTATTATTTTCTGCAGAAGCTATTCATTAGATAAGAACTGACAGGTGGGCTCAAGCCTGGAAACTGAGGGGAACAAGAGAAAGGAAAGGCTCAGTTGGTAAGGCAGTGATGGAAGTTGGAGAAGCAAAGGAGAAAGGCCAGACTGATGAGACCTGGGCAATGCCATCCTCTGTAAGAATGACCTCTGGATGATCACTAAAGCCCCTTCAATCTCTTTCTAATCTATACAAGGGGGGAATATACCATATCTTTCTTAGAATTTTGTTAAGATTAACTAAACTTAAGTTAAAGTAAATCCCTCCCTCCCTTCTCTATTTCTACCTACGTGCCAACCTGACTACTTACCTATCTCTCTACTTTTCACTCTCTTTCCTTTTCTGTTTGGCTTTGTGTCTATCTGATTATATGCTTAGCTATCTCACTATATATTCATATAAATATCTATCTTACTGTCAGCCTACCTCCCTTTTCCCTGATTTTTTGTCTATCTTACTACTATCTACTTATCTAATCTAGTAATTGTCTGTCCATCTTCTAGTCTCTATGTCTGTCTGTGTTTCAATCCATTTGTCTATCTACATACATATGTCTGTTGGTGTATTCATCTGATTGTCTGCCTTTATCTGTCTATCCACCTACTTTTATCTTCCTCCCTCCCTCTACATCTTTATATCTATCTGTTTTACTGCCTAGTGACTTTCTTTCTGTCAATTTAATTTTTCTCTATCAATCAATCAATTTATCTGTCTCTGCCCTGACACAGTGATTGACACAGACTAGAGCCTCATTAACTATTAGTTTATCTTCTTCCTTTCATTTCCCTGCACTTCTTTATTTCTCCATTTCCATAAACAACTATTGTTCACTAAGCCCTTTCTCTGTGTTATGTGCAATCCAAAATCAGGCTTGGGCTCTTCCTTCACAGAGTATTCAGGCTGGTGGCCAAAAGAACAAACTAAAGAAGCAGTGGCATTACGTGGTGCTTAGTGCTATAGAGAGAGAAGCCTGTCCTACATAGGCATGGAGGAGAGAATTATCGGGGCTAAGGAAGTGATCTCTCACCTGCAGAAGAACTAAGAACTTTGCAAGTAAAGAGGTAGAGAGCTGATCTCCACGTGGATATGGAGGGTGGGTGGGAAGTAAGGACAGAGCCAACAGGTGGAGCAGGATGTGTATACACCTGAAGATCAACAAAGCAAGGACATATTTCTGAAACAAAATTGTAGAGAGCTCACAAAAATCAGACAAAAGAGACCAACCATGACCTAAATAAATGAAAAGACGTACTACTAGCATGGACTGCAAGATACAATGCAGTTAAGAAGTCAGTTACCCTCAAATCATCTACAAATTAAATACAATCCCATTCAACATCTAAGCAGGATTCTTTGTGGACATGGACAAGCGGATTCTAAAACTTACATGGAAAGATGAAGGAACCAGATTTTTGAAACAATTTTGAAAAAAGAAAAAAAGTTGGAGGATTCATGCTGCTTAAAAATGCATTATAAACCTACTGTGGGCAAGACAGTGTGGTATTTGGGAGAGGATAGATACACAGATCAATGGAACAGAAAACAGAGCTGAGATTTTGACAAAGGCACTGAGGCAATTGATGGGAAAAGAATAGACTTTTCAAACAGCGATCCTAGAACCAATTGACAGTCATACGCAGAAGGAAAGAGACAAAAACACCTCATCTAGACCTCACACCACATATAAAAATGAACTCCACTTCGATTACAGACCATGTGTGCATGTGTATTGAGGTGTTCACGTGTGACTTTTTGCACATGTGTAGGAGTATATGTGTGTGAGCTTCTGTGTGTCAGTGCATAAGTATGTGTACTTGTGTTTCTGTTGGATGTGGATGCATATATATGCATGTATGCATAAGCGTGTATGCATCCTTGCATAACTGTGTGTCTGTGTGTTTGTGTGTGTGTGTGCATGTTAAAGAGGTCGGGAAAGCTATCGAGGGGATATTTAGACAGAAGTTCCAGTGAGCCAGATATTTACACTTGGAAGTTTCCAGCATACTTACAAGAAGTGAAACAAAGGGAGTAGATGTGATAGTTCTTTTCCAATAAAAAATAATTAAATTTCACAAGCAAAGGAGAATTTCAGCTTTTACGCTAGAACTGGCTACTATAAAATTCAGTTTTATCTAAGTGTCTATCTCTCCAAACAGAAGAAGCCAGTTTACCTAAATAAAGGAACAAACAAATAAAAAGGAAAAAGACATCTACAGACTGCATCATCCTGGATGGCTCTGTAATATTTTATAATAGCTGACATTGAGATAGGTAGATTATTAAGAACCCAATCAATTTCCTATACTTACCTGACAACTTTATGACCTGAATGTGTTAATCTGCTAATTGTATTCTTTGGATATCTGAGTTTCAAGCTTTAATCACTAGGAACACTTATATTGAAATACAAATGCACACAGACCTGCAAATAAACTGGGACAATCAATTTCGTCCCTGGCTCTCACTGCTTCCCTTTGAAATGAGGATAGTAGCTCCTGTTTTACATGGTTCTAGGGGTGATTACACAACACAGTGCCTCACCCACAGTGGGTACCAAAAATAGGTTATATACAATTATTACTGCTGTAATTATCTATTCATTTAGTTGCAAATATATTCTTAAACTAATAACTTTAGACACCTAATAAAACCCTCTGGAGTACCATTCTTTCAGAAGATTTGCTTTTATGTCATATCAAAAGAACTTATCTTATACAGGCCTTCCCTGGTGGCAGTAGAGAATCCACCTGCCAATGTAGGAAACATGGATTCAAACCCTGGGTTGGGAAGAGCCCACGGAGAATGACAAGTGGCAACCCACTCTAGCATTCTTCCCTGAGAGATCCCATGGACGAAGGAGCCTAGCGGGCTACAGTCCACTGGTCGCAAAAGAGTCAGTCAAGACTTATCAACTAAACAACAACAATATATATACTTTTTCAGATTCTTCTCCCTTATAGGTTGTTCTAAGATACTGAGTATTGCTCCTTGTGCTATATAGCAGTCCTTGTTGTTTATCTATTTTATGTTTGTGTGTGTGTGTGTTAGTCACTCAGTCGTGTCCGACTCTTTGCAACTCCACGGACTGTAGCCCGCCAAGCTCCTCTGTCCATGGAATTCTCCAGGCAAGAATACTGGAGTGGGTTGCTGTTTCCTCCTCCAGGGGATTTTCCCCACCCAGGGATCGAACTCAGGTCTCCTGCATTGCAGGCAGATTCTTTACTGCTGAAACATCTGGGAAGCCCTCTATTATATATATATGTTGATAACTGTGTGTATATGTTAGTTCCAAACTCCTAACTTATCCCCCACCCCCTTTCCCCTTTGGTAACGTACGTTTGTTTCTGTGTCTGTGGTTCTATTTCTGTTTTGTAAATAAAAAATATTAATAATTTTTAAAAGGTTAGTTCACAATAGGTGATGCACACAAAGTGAAAGTTTATGGGATCAGCTGTCTGAGTTAAGAAAGAAATGACAGTTTTAAGTAGAATATATATGTACAACTCCCCTGAGGAAAGAATGATGAAGCCAATATCACTCAAACACTTAAGTGCTGGCTCAAGATCAAATAAGAAGCTTTGCAGCTTTGGAGAGCAGCATGTTTGAGGTAGTTAATTTCAACATTTTTTTTTGCTCAGAGTCCAACCCCCTGGGGAACCACTGACTCCTTGGGCAGCTGGGGAGTTAGGGCCACCCAGCTAGAAAGTGGGAATGAGTACTTGACCCCGAGACCCCAGAACCTCAGAGCCCAAGAGCTGATGTTTCACATGGATGGAAGCACAGCCTGTCTGCCCAGCATCCCCACCCCACTGCCCCAGAGTGTGGCACCAACAGGCAGAGCCAGGGCCCCTGGGGGGACCTCAGGTCCGGCTGTGCTACCTTCCTCACGACCTGGGGGGGCATGGGCCCATTCTTCCTGGGGAAGTGTGGGCGTGTGTGACACAGACAAATACAGTGCCTGATCACACCTGCCCCAGAAAAACGTGAGCTCCTGGGATCCAGGGAAGCAGCTGCAGGAGAAGACTGAGGCCCTTCCTGTCAGGCACAAGGAAGCAGGAAAAGGGAGCAGAAGAGAGGGACTCAGGGTCCTGGCCCAGGGTTGCCGGGGAGGCCTCCCCACGAGGCCCAGGGCCTGCCAACCTCGGGAAGGGGACTTCTCCAAGGGGGGCTTCTCTGAGCCTTCAGGATGCCTCAAGGCCATCCTTAAGCATGCTGGTTTGGAGCACGCCTCTCAAAACTAGGTAACTCAGGTTTTCAAGGGGGCAGAAATTCCTCATGGTGCATACTAGGAAATGAAAAAAAAAAAGGCCGCCCTGATATTTCTACCCACGTGTTCAAATGAAACTCAAGTAATCAACAAAGATTTCCAGGATTGCACAGGGAACTATATTCAATATCTTGTAATAACCTATAATGAAAGGGAATGTAAAAAAAAAAATATGTATAAGTGGATCATTGTGCTGTACACCTGAAACTAACACAATATTGTAAATAAATCAACTTTATTTCAATCAAAAAAAAAACAAAAACAAAAACAAACCCAAGTGCTCTCTGCTGTGTCTCTGCAGAAGCAGAGATCTGATTTTCAACTTTGCTCCATCCATCCCATCAAGTTGATGTCAGACCTACAACCTAGTTCTTTCCCCAAGGAACTCATCCCAAAGGGACACAGAGACAGGCAGAGGGTCCCCAGCTCATAAACTGCTAAGAAGGAGGAAACCGGAAGAAGGAGGTGGGAAACTTCAGGGGAGTTTTGGGTTGGGGATGCCAGCTGGGTTGGCTATCACCCCAGAAAGCAGGAGGACAGGGGACACCACAGAGCCATCCTGCAAGCTCTGTCTGACAAGCAGGAAGCACACTGGCTGCAGCCACAAGCATCCTTTATCACACCAGCCCTCAGCTGCTTTTAAGAATCGCAGGGAAGTTTGCCAAGGGGGAGGCTGGGGTTAGCACATGCAAGCTTTTATAAACAACAAGGTCCTACTTTATAGCACAGAAAAATATATTCAATATCTTGTGATACACTGTAATGGAATAGAATATAAAAAAGAATGCATATACATGTATAACTGAATCACTTTGCTGTACAGCAGTAATTAACACAACATTGTAAATCAACTATACTTCAATAGAAAAAAAGAAAGCACTGTGGGGAAGAATATGAGACAAGTAAAATGTACAGAGGAAGCATTTTGAAGATAATCCAGTAGCTAGAAGTACTCTCCAGAAGCAATCTAATCCATGTCCACATGTAGCTTGTAAATCACATGTATATTCACAAGCTATTTCCCTGGTAAAATTTCTAAAACACTCTTAAGGAAGATTCCACAGCCAGAAAATAAAACCATAGGGTTTATTTTTAATAGATAAACCATAGGGTTTATTTTTAATAGATAAACCATAGGGTTTATTTTTAATAGATAAACCATAGGGTTTATTCTGAATAAAACCAGAGTGCCTAAATCCAAACAGAAAGAAATCTAACAACCTTCAGACAAGAAGTCCAATTAGTTATCTGTAACTGAAAGGCAAACAGACAGCAAGCCAGGGAGGTCCAGGCCTGCAGCAGGGAGGAAGGGAGTGTGACCGAGAGTGTGAGGAGTAACCAGAACAGGGGGTGGAGTCACCTCACGGGGACGTGGTTCGCTGGTGGATGCTTCCTGCCATGAGTTTGCTTCTCTACGCAACCTTCTAAGTGTCGGGACCTTCGATTATGAGCACTCAGACTAGGGCTCTGCCCTGTCATTAGTGTTCATCAGCCTTTTGGCCAAAGGTCTGAATCAGCTTTCACGGGTTACAAACGAACTCAGGGTTGGAGCAGCACTCCCTGGGCACTCAACCATCCTTCCTGCCTCTGTAATCATACCCAGTGAGTGCCAGCCATGGCTCCAGCCCCACTGGACGCCTCTCGCAGGACTTACTCCTATTGCCAGTGTTAAACACTAGGGCACTGAAGGTTGTGAAGTGAAGCATTTGTCCAGGTCATCTGGTCAGCATGTGACAGAGACAAGGGGCACACCTATACAGTCTGATTTCAGAGTCCTTCTCTTGACTACCCAGATACTCCCTATGTGATCTCACAGATGTGGAAGAAGTTAAAAAGGGAGGACTACGTTACAGGGAAGGAAGTCTGACGCGCAGATTGAATGATTAGTGAAAAATCACAATATGACCAGCAATGGGTGCTAAAATCATTGGTGAAAATTATCTGGGAAAGGGAATATTCCTATGATCTCAAACTTCACCCCACAGATTACTTACTAATTAGAAGAAACAAATAAGGTAACATCATAAAGGAGAGCTCTGGCAGAAATCACCTTGGCCAGCTGAACTCGTCACTACCAATACTAGGTCATGATGATGTAAATGCGAGGCAAATACGCGAGATGTCTACCTGCAGCTAAGGACGAAGGAACAGTCAGACAACTCTTGTGAGATACTCTACAAAACGAAAGGCTCAGATTCTTTACAAATATGTGAACACTGCAAAAGACAAAAACAAAAACAGGGTTGTCCCTAGGACAGCAAGATTAAACCCGTCAATCCTAAAGGAAATCAACCATGAATATTCACTGCGGGGGACTGATGCTGAAGCTAAAGTTCCAATACTTTGGCCACCTGATGTGAAGAGCCGACTCAATGGAAAAGACTCAAGATGTTTGGAAAGATTGAAGGCAGGAGAAGGGGGCGACAGAGGATGAGATGGTTGGATGGCATCACCGACAATAGGTATGAGTTTGAGCAAACTTCAGGAGATGGTGAAGGACAGGAAGCCTGGCGTGTTGCAGTCCATGGGGTCGCGAAGAGTTGGGCACAACTCAGTGACTAACAACAAAGAGATATAACTAGATTCAGTGAACGACACTTAACTGAATACTAAATAAGGGAAGACAGTTATAAAGGATATTTGGGGGCAGCGAGGGGTATTTGAGAAGGAAATGGCAGCCCACTCCAGTGTTCTTGCTTGGAGAATCCCAGGGACGGGGGAGCCTGGTGGGCTGCTGTCTATGGGGTCACACAGAGTCGGACACGACTGAAGTGACTTAGCAGTAGCAGCAGCAGTAGGGGTATTTGAATTGGAACTATATATTGGAAAACACTGCTTTACCAGTGTTGACTTCCACAGTGATAATGGTATTATAGGACAGTTTTGAAGAAGACAGTCTATGAACTTAAGAGATATATGCAAAGTATGTCAGTCATAATGTCTGAAACTTATGTACAAATGATTCAGAGAAGAAACTGAACACGCATCCATAACACATACACATCCATATTTACAGTCTCTCCGTGTGTGTATGTATCTGAATGTGTACTTGGGTAAACATCTAGTAAATCTGAGTGAAGAACACAGGTGTTCACTGCCCTCTTTTTCCATTCTCCTAAGAGTTTGGAGTTTATCAAAAGGAAAAGTAGGCAAAAAAGTAAATGAAGAGATTTGTTTGAAGAGTGATAAGGTAAAAGAATTGCTACTCTCTGATATCAACTAGATAAAAATTCTATTTCTGGACAAGCACTAAGAAGAACATTAAAGATAAAAGCAATTAATATGGTAATATGAGACTTTAAGTTACCCTTCTAATATTTTAAAAATCAATCATGATACCTACAGATGGCAACAGAGTTGCTTAATAAATTCTGCACTAGTATAAATTAAATTACCTCCTGGTTATTCACTACAGCCATGTTCTTTAGAAGGGTGACATTTACTATTCTAAACACAAATCTTAATGCAACATGAAATGCATTTCATAATTTCCTCTCAATGGACTTCAGCAGATAAATTAATGCACTCTTGTTCCCTGGCTTTAAACCTGATTTTCAGGTCATCTGTTCCCAGGACCACAACAAGCTCTCTTGTTGGAGATGTTGATTGCAGTTGCCCCACCCCACTATAGTCATGACAGACCCCATGAACATGGAACTCACTTTTCAGACACTGCAATTCACTGGAGGTGGGTGGCAGTCAGGCACCTGGGGCAACCTGGCACTGTCTCTGCTGGAAATGGCCCATTGTTGCCCCAATGGATGGTGTGAGACCACAGCCCCTGAGAACTCTGAAAAAGACAATAATGAAAGAAAACATTTACATTTCATCAAAAGTAAGAATTTAAAACTTTTTTATATTTCAAATTTTAAAATGATTTAAAATATTTGGTACGATATGAACTTGAAATGGTCTTTAAAAATTGTTTAAATAAGCTTTATTGACAAATAGGTTACATATAATAAAATACATGTATTTTAAGTATATGAAAGTACGAACATGAAAGTCACTCAGTCGTGTCTGACTCTTTGTAAGTCCATGGAATTCTCCAGGCCAGAATACTGGAGTGGGTAGCCCTTCCCTTCTCCAGGGGATCTTTCCAACCCAGGGATCGAACCTAGGTCTCCTGCATTGCAGGTGGATTCTTTACCAGCTGAGCCACAAGGGGGTCTCCTGCATTACAGGTAGACCAACTGAGCTATGTTTACCAACTGAGCCATCAGGGAAGCCCCTTAAGCACATAGATTTTGACAAAATGTATACCGCTGTGTAACCACCACTGTAATCAAGATATAGAGTTTGACCTTGAAATGGTCTTGACAGTGAACCCCATGCCCCTGCATCTCCCTCCCTCACACGCCATCCAATCCTTTAATTTTTAAATAAATGAAGGCATTGAGAGTTAGTTCAGGATAAAAGGAAAAGTCTCCTAAGTGAGTGTCAACTCAAGGAAGTGACTGTGAGGTCAGAGTCATGAGCAGTCCACGGGCTATGCTGATGCTCCAGGATAGGTGCACAGAGAGGCTTACAGACAGAAGCTCAACTTCTGACATCCCATGAGAACCTCAGGTGGCACAGACCACAGGAATCACAAAGTTAGAAAGCTGTTCATCATCATCCTTGCCAGGGTATGGTGCGGTCCTCAGGAAATTCAAGAGGTCAGGCTGATGACCACTCCCTGTTCCTGGTGGGGTGCACCAGGGCAGGGGGTCAGAGTGTCACCAACAGCATCTTGAGTCAGGAGGGTTCCTGTGGACCACACTTCAGTCCAGGTGAGTGCAGGGTGCTCCCCAGCAGTGTGAGGGGGGGCAAATATCATGAGTGGCATGTTGACTCCTGAGATCTACTTGCTTATCTGTGATGTGGGCTTTTCTTGCAGGCATCAGACCCCCAGGATGCTCATAAGCTAGGAGGGCCATGACTGCACAGGTGAGGGGAAGGAGCTGGGTCACACCCTACACACAGTACCAGGACCCCGCTCTCCTCCATGTTAACACACAGGTTCTGGGTGAAGTCTGAGGATCTCTCCTGCATCCAGAGACTGCCTCTCAGGGGGTGCACCCACAGCCTGGGTATGGCCAGTCCAGTCCCTGTAGATCCTGAGCACCCTGAGGCTCCAGAACCCAGGCTGGTTTCCCCTTTGACCTCTACACCCACATGGGTAAATCACATATCCTCATAAACCTAACTGAATTTTTAAATAGACATTGGAAGACACTAAATTCAAAAGAATGAGAATCCATAGCCAAATCAATTTTGATAAGAACAAAGTTCTCACACTATTGAGAAAACTTGTATTCACATACAAAAAAGTGAAGCCGGGCCCTTACCTTACACCATACCTTAAAGCATTAGTCGCTCAGTCTTGTCTGACTCTTGGCAACCCCACAGACGGTAGCCCACCAGGCTCCCCTGTCCATGGAATTCTCCCAGCAAGAATACTGGAGTGGGTTGCCATGCCCTTCTCCAAATACTTCAAAGTTACTTGAAAATAATGGATCAAAACCCTGTATTTAAGGGCTAAAAGTATACTTTTAGAGGAAAATCTTCATGATCTTGGATTTGGCAATGATAACTTGGATATGTTACAAATGGTACAAGCAACAAAAAATTTAAACTTCATTAAAAACTTCTGCACATCAAATGACACAGAATGAAAAGGCAACCTATGGGATGGGAGAAAATATTTGCTAACCATATAGCTGATAAGTATAAGCTAACCATATAAGCTGATTAATATCCAGAATATATAAAGAATGCCTACAACTCAAGAGAAAACCCAAACAACTCAGTTTAAAAATAAAGAACTTTAATACCCATTTGTTCAAATAAGATATACAAAAGGCCAATAATCACATGAAAAGGTACTCGACATCAGTAATCAGTAGAAAAATGCAAACCAAAACCACAGTGAGATACCATTTCATAGCCATTAGGAGGGAAAAAAAACAAACAAGAAAATTGGAACTCTTTTGCATTGTTGATGGGAATGTAAAATGGTACAGCTTCTATAGAAAACTTCTATAGAAAACTGTAATCAAGATGAGGAACCACAAAAAATTAAACAAAGAATTACCATCAGTTCAGTTCAGTTCAGTTCAGTCGCTCAGTCGTGTCCGACTCTTTGCGACCCCATGAATGGCAGCACGCCAGGCCTCCCTGTTCATCACCATCTCTCGGAGTTCACTCAGACTCACATCCATCGAGTCAGTGATGCCATCCAGCCATCTCATCCTCGGTCGTCCCCTTCCATATGATACAGCAATTCTACTTCTGGGTAGAGCTGAGATTTGAACAGACATCTGTACAGTCTTGTTGATCAGAATTATTCACAATAGCCAAAAGGTGGAAGTAACTCAAGTCCCCATCAATGAATGAACAGATTAAAAAAATAAGGTCTAGCCATACAATGAAGTATGATTCAGTCTTAAAAAAATGAAGGAAGTTAATTTAAGTGATATCATATGATATCTACCTTTCTCTGTCGGACAATCTCTAGGTCCATTCATGTTGCTGCAAATGGCATTATTTCATTTCTTGTATGGGTGAGTAATCCTCCATTGTATTCATGAACCACATTTCCTTTATCTATTCCTCTGCTGATAGACATTTAGTTTGCTTCCACGTCCTGGCTATTGTAAATAGTGCTGCAGTGAACACTGGGGTGTGTGTATCTTTTTGAATCGTGTTTTTCTCTGAATATATGCCCAAGACTGGGGTTTGCTGGATCATATGGTAACTCTATTTTTAGGTTTTTAAAATTTTATTTTTAATTGGATGATAATTGCTTATAATATTGTGATGGTTTCTGCCTACGTCACCATGAATCAGCCACAGATATACATATGTCCCCTTCCTCTTGAACCTCCTTCCCCATCCTACTGCTCTAGGTTGTCACAGAGGCTTTGGGTTCCCTGAATCATACAGCAAATTCCCACTGGCCATCTATTTTACATATAGTAATATATATGTTTCGATGCTACTCTCTCAAATCATCCCACTCTCTCCTTCCCACACTGTCCAAAAGTCTGTCCTTTATGTCTCCATCTCTTTTGCTGTCCTGCAAATAGGATTATCAGTACCATCTTTCTAGATCCCATATATATATACATTAATACAATATTTGTCTCTTTCTGACTTATATCACTCTGTATAATAGGCTCTAGGTTCATTCACCTCATCCACCTCATAGAATTGACTCAAATATGTTTCCTTTTTATAGCTGAATAATATTCCATCATGCGTATGTACCAAAACTTCTTTATCCATTCATCTGTCAATAGACATCTACGTTGCTTTTATGTCCTGGCTTTTGTAAACAGTGCTGCAATGAACACTGGGGTACATGTGTCTTTTTAAATTATGGTTTCCTCTGGATATATGCTCAGTAGTGGGATTTCTGGGTCATATGGTAGTTTTATGGGGCTTTCCAGGTAGCACTAGTGGTAAACAACCTGCCTGCCAATGCAGGAGACATAAGAGATGTGAGTTCAATCTCTGGGTTGGAAGATGCCCTGGAGGAGGGCATGGCAACCCACTCCAGTATTCTTGCCTGGAGAATCCCATGGACTGAGGAGCCTGGTGGGCTACAGTCCATAGAATCACAAGGAGTTGGACATGATTGAAACATCTTAGCATGCACGCATGCATGGTAGTTTTATTCCTAGTTTTTTAAGGAACCTTTATACTGTTCTCCATAATGGCTATCCCAATTTACATTACCATCAACAGTGCAAGAGGGTTCCCTTTCCTCCACACCCTCTCCAGCATTTATTTTGTTTATAGATTTGTTGATGGCCATTCTGATCGGTGTGAGGTGATACCTCATTGTAGTTTTGATTTGAATTTCTCTAATAAATTGAGGGTCTTTTCATGTGCTTGTTACTCATTTGTATGTCTTCTCTGGAGAAATGCCTACATCATCCAAGATGCAGAAAACAAACAAGAGGGGAAGGAAGAAGAGATAAATTGGAAGGTTGGAATTGAATGTATACAGTTTAGTTCAGTTCAGTTCAGTTGCTCAGTCGTGTCCGACTCTTTGCGACCCCATGAATTGCAGCACGCCAGGCCTCCCCATCCATCACCAACTCCCAGAGTTAACTCATACCCATGTCCATCGAGTCACTGATGCCATCCAGCCATCTCGTCCTCTGTCGTCCCCTTCTCCTCCTGCCCCCAATCCCTCCCAGCATCTGAGTCTTTTCCAATGAGTCAACTCTTCGTATGAGGTGGCTAAAGTACTGGAGTTTCAGCTTTAGCATCATTCCTTCCAAAGAACACCCAGGACTGATCTCCTTTAGAATGTACGTATACACATTACTATAAATAAAATAGAAACTAATAAGGACCTACTGTATAGCACAGGGAACTCTACACAGTGCTCTGAAATGGCCTATATGGGAAAAGCACCTAAAAGAGTGGATATATGTATACGTATCACTGATTCACTTTGCTGTACACCTGAAACTGACACAACACTGTAAATCAACTATATTCCCATTAAAATTTTTTTTTTTAAAGGAAGGAAATTCTTACACTCATTACCACATATATGAACCTTGAGAACATTATAAATGAAATAAGCTAGTACTTAAAGGACAGGCACTATATGATTCCACTTATATGAAGTATCCAGAATAGTTAAATTCTTAGGGGCAGACAGTAGAATGGAAGTTGTTAGGGGCTGGGAGATGAGGAATTGTGAGTTAGGAATAAATGAATAAAGAGTTATTACAATGAGGGAAAAAGTCCTAGGAAGGGGTGGTGGTAATGGTTGAATAACAATGTAAATGCACCTAATACTACTGAATGGACACTTATGGTACATTTATGTTATGCACGAAAGCGTTAGTCACTCAGTCGTTTCTGACTCTTTGCAACCCCACAGACTATAACCTCCGTTTGTGGAATTCTCCGGGTAAGAACACTGGAGTGGGTAACCGTTCCGTTCTCCAGAGGATCTTCCTGACTCAGCAATCAAACTCGGGTCTCCCACATGGCAGACAGATTCTTTACCATCTGAGCTACCAGGGAAGCCCCACGTTATGTATATTTTCCCACAATAAAATATTTTCAAAATAAACAAACACACAAAAGAATGAGAATCAAATTAAAGATTTTTCCATTGGGCACACAGCATTCAAAGAGAAATATATTTTAAGACAGGAGGTGAAGGGAGTAGAATTTGGAACCTAGGACTATATGGATAGACAAATTATCTCTCAAGAAAAAGATGATGTATGTTTACAGACATACAGAGGCTCAGAAGGTTCACTGCCCACAGACTCTTGAAAATATTTACAGAGAAAATACTCAAATAAAAATAAATCCAATGGGAAAAGGTAAGACACAAGAAATAATTATTAGTTAAAATAAATGATAATATAGTATTTATTTGGATTATTAATCAACTGCTATTAAAACTAAAGGTTAAAAATAAAAGGGCAAAATGAGTTATCTTAGTCCAAAATTAAAAAAGGAAATCCTAAATTAATATTAATTGACAACAAAATAAGTTCAACGTGTAAACCTTATAAATTCACCACATTATAAATTAAAGAGGAAAATCAGATGACCAATTCAAAAGATATACACTGATATAATTCAACATCCATTCACAATAAAAGAATCTCTGTAGCAAAGTAGAAACACACACTCTTTAACCTGATATAGGATATCTTCTAAAAGATGAAAGGAAATATTACACTTCATGGTGAAATGTTGTATGATGTTGAATGCCCTTCCTTGAAGATCATGAATAAGATACGGTCACACAGTCACCACTTTGCTCTGCTGTGCTTAGTCGCTCAGTTGTGTCCGACTCCTTGCGACCCCATGGACTGCAGCCCGCCAGGCTCCTCTGTGCATGGGGATTCTCCAGGCAGGGATACTGGAGTGGGTTGCCATGCTTTCCTCCAGGGGATCTTCCCAACCCAGGGATTGAGCCCAGGTCTCCCACATTGCAGGCGGATTCTTTACCATCTGAGTCACTAGTGAAGCCCAATACTAGAGTGGGTAGCCTATCCCTTCTCTAGGGGATCTTTCTGACCCAGGAATCCAACTGGGATCTCCTGCATTACAGGTGGATTCTATACCAGCTGAGCTACCAGGGAAGCCACTATCACCACTGTAGGTCACCAATCTCCTGGAAGTCTTAGCCAGAGCACTAAGGACGCATAAATAAGTTAATTAAAGTGAAAGGTATGACAAGTTTAAAAGAAAGGAGAAACCTGCCTTATTTGTGGAAAATATGGCTTAATACATAGAACATAATCTTGCTGATAAATTATTAGAATAAAAGCTTTCAGGTATAAAATGAATATATAAAATCAATTCTGTGTGTATGAACCAGAAAGATTTAGAAAACCACGTAAAAAATGCCATATACAATAGCATCAATATGAAATATATAGGAATGAATCTAACAAAAAGTGTACAGAAACCTCATGGAGATAAAATAGGTCTGAATAAGTGGAGATATAGATGAGGAGACATTACACTCCTAAAGGTTCACACACATGCCCTTTAAGATAATTACATTTAATATCTTAAAGGACATGTGTGTGTCGGGTGGATGGGTGTGATGTGTACATGCGTACAACTGGCAAATTAATTCCAAAGTGTATTCAGAAGCCCAAAGTTCAACGCACATTGAAGATAAAGGACGAGGTGGAGAAAGGCCCTGTGGGGTAACCAGACTCATCACAAAATGACAGAAATGAAGACACTCTGTCATTACAGTATAGAGATAGACACGTAGGGAAGTGGCCCAGAATAGAAAACCTAAAAAAGGATCACATATATATATATGGACATTTGATACATGACAGATGATTTTCCAGAGCAGTTGGAAAAGAACAGACTTTGCACTATACAATGCTAACACAAGTGATCATACAAACTGAAATAATGAAAGTGGACCTCACCATACCAAGAATAAATTTCTAAATTAAGGCTAAACTATACAAATTCTAGAAGAGAATGTGGGAAATTTCTTATGACTCTGAAGTAAGGAAGAATTTAAGTAAGACAAAATAAGAGCATAAATATGGCTAAAATAAATTATAAACTCTTTGCATAAAAGTATTAAAACTGTTAAGAAAGTGAGTGGACAGACCACATGATGTGAGGAGATACTTACCAGACATATCACTGATTAAGAAATGGTACTCAGACAATTTAAAGTACTCCTAAGATTTACTGAAAAAAAAAAAAAAAGAAAGAAAACCCAAACAAAAAAATGGGCCATTGAAATAAGCAGAAATTTTGTAGAAATTGTGCAGAAATGCAAGAACAAAAAAGTAATAGACAAAGAAAAAATTCATGTCACAAAGAAATTCTGACCATCTAATTTTTATGAAAATAAATGGAAAATAAGATCTCAAAATATAAAATATTATATTTTATACCTGCCAGACTGGCAAAACAATTTAAAGAAACAAAGCCATATATGGACAAGGATATAGAGAAAATCCTATAGAACCTTCTTTGGATGCTGGTCAATGGCAAATGCAGTGCAGCTGTTTGGGAACACTGCATGTCCTGACCTAGATAAAAGGCACCAGCCTCCCAGGAACTCTCCCACATCCTTTGGGCCTCACACGCGTGCACCTGAGAGCACACTCAAGCTCCTAGGAGCACAGAAACTACCAGCTGCTCATCAACTGCAGAATGGAATCCAAATTTCAGGCAAAATGAGTGCATGATGGCTACAGACATCAACACGGCTGGATAGATAAACTATACTAAGGGAGAGAATCAAGCCACAGAAGAATGCACACAATCCACTTATATAAAGTGCAAACAGCAGGCTGATCCAGGCAGTTTAGCTTGGGAATCTAAACGGTTCTGGACTTAGGATGGTTCTACAATACTTACATATTTTTCAACTTTAGGGTGGTGCAACATTTATGTGCATTAAAGTAGAAACTGTACTTTAAAAATCTTTAAAATTTTTATTTTATGTTGAAGTATAGTTGATTAACAATGCTATGTTAGTTTCAGGTGTACAGCAGAATGATTCAGTCATGTATATATATGTATCTCTTCTTTTCTAAATTGCTTTCCCATTTAGCTTATTATAGAGTGTTGAGCAGAGTTCCCTGTGCTATACAGTAGGTCCTTATTGGTAATCTATTTTAAATATACCAGGGTGCACATATCAATCCCAAACTCCCAATCAGTCTCTCCCCCACCCCCATCATCCC